>CADDXX010001046.1:16735-87715 GCA_902810485.1 Alauda arvensis | reverse complement strand
GTCCCCTTCCCTGCTGCTGAGGAGACTGCTGGTGGAGCTGCCTGCCTTTCCTCCTGTCCCTCCAGCATGGCGCAGGCCAGCCCCGCTGGCTCCTGCCCYGGYGYRGCGAAGGCCGGGTCCYGGATTCCCCCCCTTCCCCGCTYGCCCTGCCGGTCCTCTGGACTGCTCCGTCCAYCCCCCGGTGTCTGTGGCCGCCCCTGGGGCCACCATGGAACTTCAATGTTGCCGCTCCAATGTCTCCATGCGGTCCTGTTGCTGCCGCCACTCCCGCCGGGGGGAAGTCGCCGCCCATTTCTGTCCCCCAGATGCCTGTGGACTATYGYCCCATATGCAAATAACCAGAGCTCCCAAGAGTCTCTCTACACCTGGAAGTGTGATCCAGAGCAAAAAACCTCAACTGCAACAAGCCTAATCAAAATTAGAGAATATAAAGAGTACCATCGTACGGGCAGGGCCCCAGTGCCTGTATAGATACCGTTTGCCCACTTCCCCCCCACACACACCTCGCCATGACCCAAAAAAACCTAATAAAGATGACATCCCTAGACCATCCGAGCTCAAATCAAGTTCCTACAGCTCCCGTGAGGTTAGACTCCCAGACCTGTGGTGCACAACACACCCAAAACATCTCCTCCCTGGCGGAGCAGCGGTGTAGGCAAAATCCCTGGAACACCTCAAACCATCTGATTTTTAATAAACGCTTATAAAGGAGTAAAAACATTCTCCTGCCTTGTTTATTCATATTACAGGAGCTTTGCTCCGAGATCCGGGATTGTGCTGCTTCTGGGGAGTGTCCCCAGCCTGATGTGGTACCTGTGGAGGGCTGAACCAGGATTTCAAAAGGGTACAGCATCAACATGTGTTGCAAGTTTATAGGTTTCCATGCTAGTTTATAGACTAAAACACAGATCCTTGAGAAAGAAAAAAAACTTAATTCCACTGAAACAGATGTGACTTGTGGATGCTACAACAATTTTCTCAAATTACAATGACCTCCTTTTCTCCATTAAAATGTCTGTGCAGCAAAAAAATGTATAAGCTAATTTTCTGAGCACYTAATTTAACTGTTTTTCTACTAAAATAYRAGGAGRCAAGTTTTCAATACATTCCATGCATTTCTCATAGTAGGCTGATACCATCTGTAAATATTGCAGTAGCAAATATGTAGGATGGGGATTCCTTGCTGATATCTTCCCCAGACTGACAGATGCATATTAKTTCAATCCCATCACATCAGTTATTAGCATTCCAAAAGAACTGTGATTTAGCCATATTATAGGTCAAAGGAAAAACAGAAGCATTATCCCTCTACTGGCACACATCAGTATTTTTCAAGGGAAGTAATCCACTACTAATCTAACTGAGGTTTTATTGTAAGGAATATTTTATTTCCTCACAAATAATGGAGGTAGATAGAACTCCCTCTGTGCATCATACACCTTCTTAAAATAGCCACTAGCTTCTGTTTGACCAGATTGGATAAGAGGATTTTTAGTTAATTTTAGTGACGTTTGAAACATAATGTTTATTCTTATGATTTTTTTGTTTGTTTGATTGATTTAAGGTATTTGAAACAGACTAGGATATAACATAACATCCATCTATCTACATTGTTCTTTGCAGAATATGTGACTGCTTATTTTTTCCTCATGCTGACATTCTGCTATATCAAATAAGATCCCTATTCAGCTTTAAAGAAATAACTGTTATAGCAATCAGTCTGGAGAACTGCTCTGTTAAATAATGAGTCATTATATTTATGTATATTTAGCAGTGAACATTTTACACCCACATRCCGATACAAATGCATAATTCAAATTTTGCTAAAAATTCTGACTGAAATTTGAAAGACAGAACAGGCTCAATATTGTTGGTTTTCCTCATCATTTTACTAGCTGTAGTAATTTAACTTCAGTGGATGAAAAAAAGTAATAGATATGGAATAGTGTCTACAAAAAAAAAAGAATAAAACCAAAACATAATTGCAAACTGATCCTTGTAATAAAATATWATCTCAGACTAAACATACCAGGAGCAGCAAGAATATTATTTTCTGAAGTTCTCTCTACCAACAATGTTAACTATGAACAGTGAGCACTGCTCTGCAATTCTGCAAAATCATTCAGTATTTGCTCCAGAAGTTTAGAAGGAATAAAAGAGAAATTCCAAATTACAAAGCAGAGCGCTGTTGAGCTAAAACAGCGCTCTGTTTTGTAAATTTTGGGGTATAAAACCTGGAATTTTTCTGATTGAAAAAGATTCCAGAATCTTTTGATGGCTGGCTAGTGCATATATGATATCTTTTCAGAGGCTTGTGCTCTTGTTACCCAACAGTGTATTTTATACTGGCTTTTCACAAAAGTCTCCAAATACAATTGCTCCATGGACCACACGAACAGCAAATGAGTGCAGACTGAAACTGTAAATTTATTCATCAAAACTAATCATTCATAAATCAGATTTAAATAAAAGCCAGAATAGAGAGACTACTCCTTTTCAATACACTTAGAAAAGAAAAAAATAAAATATCAGTGCTTTTTGACAGACGAGACTTCTTTGTGACAACAAACAAGATTCTGGTATATGACTTCTTCAAAAGACCTTGAACAACCTCTTGCAAAACCACACCCTCTCTGAGAACAAGAAAAGTTAAAATAGAGAGTCAGCCTGTTTGCCAGATGTAAATGATGTCATTCCCATGCTGAGTTTTCTAAGGAACATACTTTCTTCATCTATTTATGGGTTTTATTTACAGTTGCAAAGTACCATTGTTTCTGCTCCTACACTACCTTCAGCACTGGGGGAACTGCCATTAATAGAATAAATTCTTCGCATAATAGTTCCAAATTATCAATCTCATTCTTATTTAACTCAGAAGCGATTCACTGTTGTTTTAACTARTCAGTAAATTTTACTGAAATATTAGAAGTTTAAGTTAAATCTGATTATGTTTCTGAAGTATYATTTTTTWAAAAAGTAGAYCAGGGAAAATGAYATAGTTKTTCTTAGTAAAATAYGAAACTGCAAATCTGTGATTCAGAAGAAGCAAAATGGCAGTGCTGACMAAACAAAAATGGAAATATAAATTTGAAGGCTGTTTATTTTGTTCAGGCTTTGTTCAGGCTGCCTAAGCYTTTCCAGTTTTGCTGCATATAGATGCTGTCTTAGACTGCAAAATTTCATTAATGGCTCTTGTAATCCTCTGACTGCTTTTCTGAAAACACATCATTTGCAAGAAACTTCACTGCTTGCTACCTACCTATGGGTGCATTGATGCTACATTTCAGCCCAGGTCAGAACTAGGATCCTAATGGGTAGTTCTGAAATGCCACCACTTGAYACACCTCAGATGACATGTCAGTGCACATACTGTATTTATTTCCTGGGAAACTAAACCTGGASATTCACTCCAGGAGCACAACTRATGGGCTATAGCCACTAAAATCACYRGTCAGCAGGACCAGTCTAAYGTGAATTCAAAGTACAACCTCTAGAGGTGCCTACCATTGGTATTCCACTTCTCATGTCTGCCTCCACTGAGCTSCAGTGCTGGCTACTCTGTGGCCTTGAAGAATTTATTTAGGGCCTGCTGTGTCATTTTGAAACTAAGGAGAGCAAAACCCAATGCATGAACTGTTCTCTCCACTAGTTATATAAATTATGAAAGTGAGGCTCATGTTCTGCCTGTTGGTCCCATCTTCCTAATTGAATAGAATTAAACAACAATTTAAAGACACTTTATTTTTCTACCTATTTTTCTTACCTGCCTTTTAACTTTCTTGCTTACCAACTGCAGTGATGGGCAGTTCCCCTAAGTGACCTTTCAACTGCATGAGCTGCTGATTGATGGTGTGTTCAGTTAGAACACAGATGAGCACAGCTTGAAAAAAGAATTAATTGATAGATGCAACAAAACCTGTGACAATCAGATGAATGGACTATCATCTCTCTAAGGAAAAAAATATTTTTTCAACTAACAAAAATACCAAAATATTGAATTTATGAAGCTCATTTTTAAACTAATCAGTTTTTCAAACCAAAAAATATCAGTTTCTCTATTCATCCCTATTTTTCCATATTTTCCTATTCATTCTCTATTTTTTTTACCCACTAAGGTATATTAAACTATTTGAATTCACAAGTTAGTTTATTACAGCAATAATAGTACATTAGATATCTTAATTCATAGAAAAATTCCTGAAGTCTTTGTTCAGATTTATTCATTCTGAGGTGTCAGTAACATTGCCAAGATCGTAATAATAATAAAGAAAGTGACAATCCCAAATTAAACACATTTTGATCAACTAAAATAAGCCAAATATGGACAAAACTTTCCTTAAATACATAATAAGGTCAGTGTCCCACTTTGCCACCTCAGAGAGAAGCACCTCATGTACCAMGGCCACTGGAGTGGCTGGCCCTGCCCATACTGCCTGGTCTCCTGGTTCTGCATCCAATTTCTGTAGTGCTTAAACTGATTTATAACTTGRGATGTGGGGTGTCCAGTTCCAAGTGCCATAATAATAAGAAGACTTTATTTAAGCACTACAGAATAGAATTTGCAGTCTGATGTTTGTGTTTTGTTTCATGCCCACGGTGTACCCACAGTGTACCCACTGTGTGCAGACTTTTGAGGATGGGCAAGACTTTGTGGAGGGGGGAGGGCTGAATGAGGTGTAATCATATGCCAGTTTTTCCTGTAGGGATGAATACAGATTACAATGGAAGTTACTGTTATTGTTGCTTGCTTGTTTGTTTGTTTGTTTGTTTTAACAAATGAAACTAGAGCAATTTTCTAATATAAATGATGGGGACAAGAAAATAAGTAGATTTAAAAATAAAACTTTCAATTGTAAAAAAAGTAATTATATGATAGAACTGCTTTCATGCAGTTCTTATATATAAAATATTATATAAAATAATATAAATATAAACATATAAAATAAAAATATAGTATAAAATTATTAAATTTTAATATGTGGTCTGGATGATACCTTGCTGCCCTGCCTTTCTCTACTTCTGGCAGTTTTTCCTTTTTCCCTGGTATCATCTCCTTTCATTGTTCATCTGTGCCCTGCACATGGCTTTCAAAGAGCATTATTTACTGAGGTGAGTTCAACTAAATCTGCTGGCATTTTTGAATGGCATTTCAAAGGGATTCAAAGCAGTTGCTYTCAAATGGCCTCAGGTGAATAGTTTCACCTAGTGAATAGTTTCAATAATAGTGTGTTTCTTTTCTCTAACCTTTTTATTTCCTCTCTCTCTTTCTGACTTACTTTAATTCACTACAGAAGTGTTAAGAGACAACTGGTCTGAAAGGAGCACAGTAGGGAAAAGGGATGAGGAGACAGGAAATAGCAGGAATTAATAAGAAGTGAAAAAGTAATAATTACGATAAAATGAGGCAACAAGGTTTTTATAGATATATCTACCCAGAAAACACAAAATTTCAATAAATACTTACTTTTATGTTACTTGAAACATGCTGATTATCTTTAGCTTTGGAGTAAAACAAATAATTCTCATGTGACTAGAGTTTCCCTCAGAAAMTTTATCCTTAGTTATATTTCCCCARCTTTGTAACTGAATCTAAAACAGTATTAGGTCACAGTAAATGATCAAATGTAGCCAGAATAATTTGGAAGAGTATAAATCAATGCATGGGTCTGGTGTTTGAAGAAGATGATGACATGAGCTTGAACTTTCACTGACATTTCAAACTTGTAATGTACTGATTTAATAGTTGCTTCCACATGTGATGAATCAGCATTAGCAGACACAATGGGTTTCTTACATCTGTTCCTATGCACCATTGAACCACTTTGATTAGCATTTATGTTCAGGTTATAGCTGGCTAAATAACAGATATCAATGYCCTTAGTAGGATTACCAAAGTAGTCTGAAATTTAGTTGTCCATTTCCTTTTGAAAGTATGTCTTAATCTTTCTTTTGTAATTTACATTTCAGCATCAACTACTCATTTACAAAGGACCTTTCTAAGTTTCAAATTTCTTAACTATTCTTTCACAAATCATTCAGGCTGCTGATTTTAAGTCTATGTATCAGGACATGTTAAAACATCTGACACGGGCACTATAGGAAATTTTTAACAGGTGYAAAAAATCCACAGAGAATGTTTATGGTTATAAAACATACTTGGTTTTGTTTGGTTGTTTTTTTTTCTCCTTTAAATCACAGGTTGCAAGCTACTGAATAGCTGAACATACAGAAATGTTYCTATTGTGTTTCCCTTCATTCAGGAAGAATAGCAAAGGCATAATAGTAAGGACCTAATATTACTGCCTCTCAACAGCTAATAACAGGGTTAATACATGGAMAGCAGTCTGCAACATTTATGACAAAATCTTATCTCAAGATACCCTTAGCATATACTGACATACAATCTCCTCCTAGAATATCGTAGCCATGGATAACAAATAAGAAAACATGTCTTTTTCAAAGAAAACAAATAAAACCTGCTAGATTTTAGCAATCAAAATTTTCATCCTTCATCCAAAGTCCTTTTGAAGAGTCTAAGCAGTCCCCAGACACAAAACTGTTATGGCCATTTTTGAGAGGTCTGATCACAATTAGTAGTTTATACTCTGGGCTCCTTGCAGAGTAATCCAACTGCACTCTTCAGGAGCTGATTCTGGCTGGTGTAAAACTCTTCTTGCATGGGATGTGCACATGACACTGCATTAGGTCGAGATGGTGAACTGAGTGGCAGGTGGGAGGCAAGGAGGATTAGAGGTTAACAGGCTTATGATATGAAGAATATGGGTTGCAGCACCATAACATGGATTCAGAATAAGAGCACATGACACATGCTACTGTAGCTACTGCTACAATACAGAAGATCTTTTAAATATCAGGATATAGAAACCCTACCTAAGTAGGGCCTGTGGCACTACTTACTAATCATTCTGCTTTTCTTCAGACCTCTTAGTAAACATCACCAAAGAAGGACCCTGCATAAAAAAATATTGCGTTCACTGCAGTATTTGAAGATATTTGTCTCCACCAGCTTGTATTCAAATTCCTGCATTAGCAGAGGAGGGTTCAGTAGGAAAATGTGTTTTGTAACTTTGGAATGAATTTGCAGTTTAATGAAAAAAGATATTAATGGAATATTTGTTTTAACTGTGGCAGAAAAAGTAATTTGTTAAGTAAAATTTGCAMACCAAACATTTCTAAAAATGCAGCACTTGACCCAATGGAGTGTTATTTAGGGAAGTCACTATTCCTTTACATCTTGGGAAAGATACAATGAGAGTTTAAAATGCTTTGTTTAACAGTTTTCTTTCCTAAAGATTTGTTGTGTTCATCAAATACTGTGTTGTTTAACGTCTTCTATATATTCAATTTTTTCTCATCATTTTTCCTAACAGCTTTTAAATGTTGTTTCAGGACTGTTGTTTTACTGACAGAAAATCTTGAAACAGAATTGTTTTTCAATGCATTGCTAAAAAATGTTCATTCAAGGTGAACAACAGCTTGGATATCTTCCCCTCTGGACTGATTGASAATAATGCTGAAGAAAGGATTTGCTTTTGAGCTTACTGTTTCACAGTCAAAAAGCTTGCCAGATCCAATAAATCTACATTTAYGTCTAACTGTTCCTAGTATCTTTGTATTCTGTGCTAGAGAAGAAGTTTAGGAAAGCAAACTTTAGTTTAATGCTCCATCAAGCTAGTCTATAGACCATTATTTTTAAAGTCTCGTTAGACTTCTGGTTTAAAATAATTTGCACACCATCAACAATGACCCTTTGTTCTGCTTTCTAAGGTTGTGTTTCTCCACTCCRCATGACCTGTTTTTTTATTTGTGTGATTTGTGAAAAAAAGCAGGACTCATAAATGTCATACAAATGAGGGARAGGAGGACCCAATGACACTTTCACCTTTTTCAGAATAAACCTCTCTTTTCTATAGCTGTACTGGAGTTAAAAGTCCTGGTCTTTCCTTTTAATTCAGCTTTAAAAGTGTGAACCAAACAAAGGAAATGTAGAGATTAGTTCAACACTCATTGCATTATTGAGAGTGTAACCATTGTGCTTTCGAAAAGTCCTGGGAGTGCTGGTGCAGGTGTTCAGCAGTCCACCATAGTTTAAGGTGGAGCACTCAGCTGGGCTGAAGATGTGATTTAATTACTGGGATTCTTGTCAAATTTCCCTATACTCCAACTGGGGGAAGCCACCATGGGAAATATTTTCCTGGTAATTTCCAGTGAAACCCTTTGAAATTCATGCATATGAAGTGCAGAATTATTTTAAATACAATGTTTTACCTTAGGTCAGACCACAACAATAACTTCATCTGGGCAARAGGTCAGACATTTCCTCACATCAGSACATGCAAGATGCCAACCACACAGCAGCATTGCATAGCCACACTTGGCTTGTGAACAAAGCAGCATTCAGCATAAAAGAGAAAAAAACAGAATTTTAAGATTATGTTTGCAGATAGAAGGGTTAGAGCAACTAGGCCCCCCCTCATAGACTACTTTCACCACAACTCTAGTATTTTTTATTACAGAAAAGCAGGAAGTCCCATAGTTCTGGGTATTGTGCAAATACCTAGCATCAACTGGATACTGAAGACCTTGCGGTCAAACTTGCACAGGTTAAGACAGTAAAWGGGCATAAAGCTGGGCACAGAAATCCATATAACATTCCCCAAACTACCATTGTGTATAAGGGAAGTTGAGCTGCCTACCAACTCCCCTCTACCTCTGCCTGTGGAGACCTTTTTACCTTTCCATTCTCTTTGTAGTTCACTGGTATCAATTTTTGCGAGGTCATTTGGAACACTGAAGGGAAGTGGCAGATGGAGATCATTTTATCAGGTTTTATGGCCTACAGATAGGCATGTATCAATGTTATTTTCATTATTCATAAAATAACACATCCAGGTTCAGTTTGAGAGAACTAAAAAACTCCTGTGTCTTGTTTTTTTTTTTTTTTTCACTAAATAATTCCTGGCCTTTGGATTCAGAAAAATTTTTAGACTGAAGTTTTTAGAGGTACAACTTTCATTCGTCACAAAACACTTCAGGTTTTTTTCCCCATTTCCACTTTGTATTGCTTTAAAATTTTCCTATCTTCATCTAATCCATTAAGCACTTGCTGCACATTCAGTAGTGTGGTCACACTGTAATTTAAGAAACCCTAGAGATGCACACTGTGTCGTTCTTATAATCAGATTTCCAAATTTATTTTACTGGCATCTTGGTAATTWGACAATGAATTTTCTTCTTGTTTCAAAAATAGTTCTCTTCCATAAATACCTCAAATGAAGGAGGCAGAATTCCATAAGGASAGGTATATATCCTAACAGGTATGCAAGAAGTAATGGGTAAGCATTTTAGAAAACTTATCATTTAAAATAATTATTAAAAATCGCACAAACTTTATTCCATAATTATACCAAAGAGAGAAGACAATTTTTAGCAAACTACTCTAGATTCATTCACTGAACATGCTTCTATTTCCTCAAATATGTGCTGAGAATTGCAAAACATTCAGTGTGAACTGTCTGAAATGCAACCCAACAGGAATTTTGCAAGGAGCTCTTTGTTAACTACAAATAAGAAGTAATTTTGAAATATGTTACAGATAGTATATGTATTCCATTACAMAGACTGCAGAGAACCTTTTCAGAGGCTAGAAATAAGCTATGTGAGACAGACTACTGAAGATAAGACACATAAATTCGTATGCGTCAAATTTAGCTTTTACTATTATTCCTTCCAGATATATGCTTTTAAAAAAGCAATATCTTCAGAAAAGTAAAGTTGTTTTACTTACAAGGTATCATAAATTCAGTTTTGAAGTACTGAAGTCAATGTGAATGACAAGATTCTCAGGGTTTTTTTCCCAAGTATGAATACTTTTGGACAAACTCATGATTAGCCTTTAAATCTAGCTATACAACTCATCTTGCAAGAACTCCCCTCTATTTCCATGTCCATCAGGATTAATCAGTAAGTGCTAAATGAACTGCATGAATTACGTGCCTATATGATGTTTTGGCTGAAGCAATTAAAAGGAATTTGGAGTGAGTTATTGTTTGTGATAACAACTGCAGATATTTTTCAAAGCACTGTTAAAAATAGCAGTTTGYTCTTCCTGGTTGGATAATTGCTCTTAGTTTGCTGAACTTGAATACGGTATGTAATTTAAATGGGAATTTACATGTTAGCATTTTATTAAGTATATTCAGAAAAAGGATACATCAAGGCAAATATCAGTTTAAAAAGTCTACATTATTTTAAATATTAATGACATATGACATGCACAGGAAAACCAGTGGGTCAGATACAGCCAGTGCAGATTTATGAAAGGCAGACTTTGCTTGAGTAACCTGATCTCCTTCTATGACAAGTTGATCTGCTGTGGATGTAGCCTAACTGGATTTCATTCAAGCCTCTGACACTGTTTCCACAGGAAAATTTTCTGTGGGAAAATTGTCTGCTTGTGGATRGAATGTGTGCACTCTTCACAGGATAGCCAGGTCTAGAGAAGGGAAGGAAGCAACTAAGCTGCTGAAGGGTCCATGACACAAATTCCATGAGAAGCAGCTGAGGGAGCTTGGGATGTTTAGCCTGGAGAAAAGGAGGCTCTGGAGGACCTTATCACTTTGTACAACTTCCTGAAAGGAGCCTGTTGCCAGGTGGGATTGGTCTCTTCTTTCAGGTGACAAGTCACAGGATAAGAGGAAATGGATTCATGKTGCACCAGTGGAAGTTTAGATTGGATAAAAGGAAAAATTTCTTCATGAAAAGGATTGCATTGCCACAGGCTGTGCTGGAAACTGTCTGAGTCAACATCCCTCAGGGTATTTAAAAGATAATAGATTTGGCACTGAGAGACGTGGTTTAGTGATGGACTTGCTAATGTTGAGTTCATGGTTGGACTTGTTGACCTTAAAGTTCTTTTCTGACATAAATTAAACTATTAACCCATGAGAACATGGTGTCCCCTTAAAGATGTTACTGAGGGCAGCATAAGGTATCACTTACCTTTCACTGGCACACTGTGCTCTCATGCCACAGCTGTTAAAGTCATTACCACCTCCCGTATGAAAGAATTGGGGTTGAAGCCTCTTCCATCCTTTATGTAMAATACTTGGTTAAACAGAGAAATGCAAGACAGGGAAGGTAAAYACTGTGGGAGTAAATAAAGAGAATGAGTTTTGGATTAAGGGTTATCTCATTTCTGCAGGTTTCCAGAGAATGAAAAAAGAGAAGAAAATTGGAAGCTCATTTTGCCAGAAGCAAACTTGATAATTAAATGTCCYCTTGCTTTTCTTCTTCTATTTTTTTCTTTTAAATTTTGCATTTACATTTTTTTTTTTTACTTCAGTAACAAGCTGTTCTTCCAGGTCAAGTAGAGGTTCAGAAAATACAGTTTTAATAGAATGCCCATGGTTCTTAATGTGGTAAAATTTATGTAGGATTAGCCTGTCTATTTCTCCCACTGGACKACAAGCAAATAGAATGTTATCATATTTAAGTTGCAGTACTGGAATGAAATAAAAAAAACCAGCATCATTAAAATGGAGTCACCTTGTATATWTATTAATTAGAACTGAAAAACAGAAAGAAAATGGTGCATTCCTGAGACATCTATTGAATAGCCTGCTCCCAAGCCCCCACTATTGCAGCCTTTCTCTTTCCTACTTGATTATTCAGGTGCCCAGAGACATCAGTCTCTTAACTTAGGCATCTTGAATTACATCCCWGCATTTGAGAAGTACAAGTTTACCKTGTACTATAAAYACACYTTTTCTTTTTTTGGCATAAATAAAKTACTATTTACCTGACACCAAGAGCYACAACAATGTAATGGCAGCATAAAATACAGTGTTTTCCTTCTTTCTTTAGCARTGCACTGAATATTTACTTTTAATGACTCCCTGTGCCCACTGTCCTGGTTATTGATATGCTGCAAATATTTATGTAATGTCAAAATYTGTGTTCCTGTAAAAATGATATTTCATGTGGTGTCCAATATAAAACTCCAGCTGAACAATGTCAACCTATGATGGAAACATGGTCAGTAACAAAGAAAAAGTAAAATGAATGTAAATCGCCTGACATTTTCTGGTTGTTKTAATAATTTGTCTAAATCTTTCATYTGCAGCTTTATCTGGAAAGCAGAACTGTGAGGATATTTCTCAGGCCTGAATTTTCAACATATTAATATTTCTTAGCTCATATAGTGTAGCAGAGGAGAAAAGAGAATAAAAAATAYATTTTATAATTTAAACAAATTAGCACTCGACTCTAGATGACTATTCAGCAATTACATAAGTTCATGAGTGCTGTAGTAGAAAGAAGTTAAGACAGAAGTAGGACTAGTAGGTGAAAACTAAAAGCAAATAAAATAGAACACAGTAAAATATTTGTCAGAMCRTGATMAAAAGTCATTCTCTCAATAAAAAGYTCYTACASTCTCAATTGCTTTTGATATCACAYTAGAATTTTCAAGAGCGAGTACTTTAATAGTTAGGGGAAAGCAATGCTGCATAGTCACAGAAGTGATATCATGAGCACTCCAAAGTGGCTAGGGGAAGGACCACTAAAGATGTACTGTATGAATAGGACAAGTAACTTGCAAGGAATATTTTGACTTTTAGGATGCTGTACTGATGATTGTATGAACAGAAATTTCATTGTAACAGCTTTTCCTGAGCTTTAGCCCTTTAGCCTCAGTACATTGTAGATGTCCTATTAAGATACCTTTATTCAAATCCTAACAGAGCACCTAATTTTACTTCAACCAAAGCAATTATCTTGRAATATGAGGGCAAAATAATGCACAGAAGACTTTCATCTGGACATGACTTGCCTGTATTTTTTTGCCCCTATTTATTTTCCATATGTTTCCGTCCATATGTTTCTCCATGTTTTGCAGTCTGAATTTGGGATTTTGAAGTCTGAAATTTGGAATTCAAAGCCACCATGCTCTAAATGCCCAGAATGAACCCCATATGTTTAGAGGGAAAAGAAATGTCGGCTGTGTGCTCTTCTAGCACCATAATAATTCCTATTATATTTCCTACCATTATTTTAAAATACTATAATTTCAATACTCTAGTTGGAGTGTGATTTTCTGTGGCCTGGCTTTTGACATAATTACCAAAACTAGCTTTACTGGTCATTTAATGTACTTTCTCTTCTCCATAYCTCCATTGTGCTTCATGGGAGAAATAACCTATCCCTTTCAGATCTTCCTGTATCAATGCTATAGTTCTCTCATTTAACCTCTTAATGTGCAAGCTTTTGGGCTCTGAGACTTTACTTATTATGCTTACCTACAATTCCTATTACAACAAAAGGCCCTTAGAGTATTTTCTGGCCACAATATAATGAATAATAATTTAATAAATGCACAGTTGATTTCAGGTAGGTATTTCCTGCTTTGAAAACCTGATTAATTAATGCATGATGGTTCTTGGTCCAGCTGTATTTTATTTTTGTGGGATGAGATGTTAAGTCTTTCTTGATGAATATGAGAAGAGATATTTTCAATATGAATGACAAAGCAATATTAAAGATAATATACAAAAGGAATTAAAAAAGTAAATTGAAAACTTTATATATAGTATTTTTATGTAATGTTTCAGCACACAATACTTCCATAATAAAGTCTATTTCCACTGGCATCAAGACACACTTGGTTACTTTCTCTGAGCTGATACATCATGATAAATACATGAAGGTCACGAAGATTACAAAACAATGCCCTTAAAACCAATGTTCAGGGCATCTTTTCGTTACCTGCTTAGAACTCTTTGGATCAAGTACTAYCTAGATAGCAAGTCAAAGGTCATGCCGCAGTTAATGGAGGTCACAGCTTTCTTCATTTGGCAACTACAGTATCTGGGAAAGGAGATGACTGAATCCTCCTTTTACTCTTTAAATGCTTTAYTTCACCTTTTCAAGACAAAGGAGAGATGCTTCTCTTTTCCACATCACTTACCTCAATGATCACTTAAGCATAAAATTAGAGAAAAGAGAAGAAAATCAAGGTTGCTGTCAACTCCTAAGCACTATGCTAATGAAATCACTACCTTCTGCATATGCTTTTTGCATAAAATTTTCTCCATGTCTTAAAATAGCTTTTCCAACACAGTTCTTCTGACATTATTCTTTCATTAAATCATTGCCTGATTAATTGTATCCTATTGACGATAGCAATCCATTGATGCTGTATTTTCTTTTAGCAAGTAAAAGGTCATATCAACTGAAACCTGCTATTAAGCAAATAGCAAAGACATTGAAAGCAGTAATAATASTCTCTGCCTGCATACACAAGGTTGATGATAAAATGAAGGTGGAAATATACATTTAAAACTAACCGATGTAAAAACATTGCAATATTTCAAGAAAATATTATAGGATAAAATGCTCTGCTTACACATWAAAAGAAGCAGAGATGAATTTTTAACAAAAACGAAGACTATATACAATGCCATTGAAGAAACATTTATGGTATTGCTATCCATTGTATTTGTATTTTGGTAACTGTTGATAAACTACCTTGGGAATTCAGTTACATTTATAAATAATTTATCTTGTAATTGTCTTAAATTAAGTGCTCCTTAGAGTATTTTGCTTGGAGCAGGAATACAATATTGCTAACCCTCATGAAAAGGGGGAATATTTTACCCTTCATTTCTTAATTGTCGTAATTATCTGTCCTTAACAGTTGTATGCCATTGTCATAAATACATATGCTTGAAAGCAGAGAACATAATAGACCTTTAGAGGAACAGTAAGTTACACAGCTGAAGTGTCAAAGTCAACACAAACTGACAGTATCAGCTACTGAATAGGATTCACTATATATTAGATACTTTGTTTCCCTAGGAATTCTGAAAAAAATTTTTTTTTTTCAAAAATAGAAAAATTTCACTGACTTCATATTGATTTAGAAAGTACTTCAGCATCACCAAAGATTTTTTTATTTATTTCTATAATGTGCAAAAATGGCAGGCAGATTATTTCATCCACTTCTTCTCTGGGTACTTGTTACATTGTGTAGCTTTTATAATTATCAGAGAAAATCACAATCTTGAATGTATTTATACTCATATTAACTCTAAGATAGGAAAATAGTACTGGTACATACAAAGGGACAGCTCAAAGAGGGGTCAKAGCCCAGAGATATTCATTACTGAGGGAAATTTCCATGCCCGAATTAAGAATTTATTACCTCTGTACAATAAAAGGCAACAATTACATGCCAAGAAAAATATCTTCAGCCTCCAGCAAGCTGAAGAGGCAACCAACAAAAGCAGATAATTATTAATGCTGAAAATTTGAACAAAATTTTCTCTAACACAGATAAATATCTGTCTGTGAATCTGTCACTACGGGTCTCACTGAAAATATGATCCCTCCAGCCAGCAGAAGTTCTGAGGCTGAAAGTCACTCAAGTTTCAAGGTGAAAAGGGACAATCTGACATAGGAAACCTAGATTCCTATCTTCGTCTCTGAATCTCTCTCTGTTCTTTGTTACGGTCCATGTAAAATAAATAGGTCAGGGAARTGGGATGGCCACTAGAAATTCTACTTGTTCCCATTGTTGTAATTTACAAATTTATGTTCTGGGGTGCAATTTGATTTAAATTAAGATACGAGGCTTCCAAACCTGACCTGGCCGACTCACATAGGAATTGAACACCTATGCAGAATTTGCAGCCCCACACTTCCAGCTCATGCTTCACTGCTCTTCCGGCATTAAAAAAAGTTTCAAAAAATCAGAAAWATCAAATTTAAAAAATACTTGTGATTAACTTTTTTCTCAATACTGTTGCTAACTGTTGCTGCTCACAAGGTGTAGTGTCTGGGCAGCAACTGAACTGGTAGGGCTGTAAAGCAATCACACCCTTGATCTTGCTACTTTTAACAATTCTCAGCTTGTTCCTTTTCTTTCATTTTGGTGGGCCTTAGGGARCAGAGGCAAGCAAACAGATAAAAAACACTCATAAGCTGGTTTTATCCTTTTTATTTACAAATTCATTCCTGAGACTTTTAAGTCTGATAGGGGAGCACAACTACTGCTTCAAATACATATTGCAGAGGGTGYTGCTTACCTTAATAATAATGGTTAACTAGTACATGAAACCCATTACACATAATTATTTTGCAGCCTATTTATCACAAGAACAAGACTGATGGAACAGATGTGATTATAAGGGATGAGTTCACATTTTCAAAAGGTTCCAGTTATTAATTTACCAGTTGATCCACTTGTACGRCTTTCTGGCATGTTGACAAACAACTGAAATTAGAGAATCAAATTTGCTAASGGATGATCACAGAGAATGGGGCACAGAGAAAAAGAAGATTGGATATGATGGCAAGTGGAAAATAACATATTCATGTCAAAACTGAGAATTAGTGAGCATGAGCTTTTTTAAGCTGAATGTCATTTAAACACAAAACAAACTTATAATAAAGGGATTAAAAAGTAAAACAAGCAAATTTTTAAATAGTAAGGTGATATATGGGTGCCCCATGTTGGCCTTCAGGATCTGTTAAAAAACTAACCACAGGATTGTCAGTTTTGAGAATGRCATATAATTCTCTATGACTGCCAAAAAAAGCTGAGAAAGGCACTGAATATGTTAATWGCAACCACCAACAGCCTGCTATTAGTCTGGCCTTTATAACAGGTGGCTGTAGTTAGCAAGGGATATTAACACAGGGTTGTTCTGTACTTCACCATATGGTCCCCATTAATTTAATACACACAAAAAAGGGAAGATATTTGTCAGCAAGCAAATCCTCCTCTTTAAGCACCTCATTCAACCCCAGGTACCCGTGAGATAACTTTGCTGAATAAAACATTATGGTCCACATGCTTTTCCATGTAATAATCCATAACGGGTATTTTAACAAATCTATGGCAGCCTCCTCAGGCAAACACAGTGATGCATGCCCTTAATGAGAAAGGGCTTCACAGTGCAGTAAATGGCAGTAATAGTTGTAAAATATCAAATCCCATAGGACATTACAGAGCCACAAATGATCTTTGACGGTTCACAGGACACAAAAGTAGAGTCYAGCACTATGAAATTCTCTCCTGTATTACTAACCTACACATAGTGATCTGTTTCCATGCTGTTCTGTTGTGKCCAAACAAAACCATTTGAGCTAAAGGAGATGCTCACTGATTTTGCTATAGTGAGTACACCTGTACTCGTCTACCTGGAAAAGAATGCTTGAGGGAAAAGAAGATTAAACAATTATAAAACTGCAAACAGCAAAAAGAAGATGAAGAGAAATTAAGCATTAATCACTCTCCACACAATGCAGACAGAAGGGGACATCACATGAAGTGATGAGGCAGCAGGTTAGAAATGAAGAAGAGAATTTTTTTCTATTGTGCTTAAATGTTTCATGTAAACTCATTGACAAGAGGTATTGTGGACTCCTAACACTTGAATCTAATTAGCAGGAAAATAATTTTAGGAAAGAAGATACCTTTTAGGTTTCTGATGACCAGGTTCTCAAAGTGCATCCTACTGGCAGTGGGAAATCAGGAGAATTATCACTGTTTTCCTGTCCTTTGCTGACCACTCACTTTCCTCACTTTTGGTGGTAGGCTTTCTTTGGCTACACTGTCCCATTCATAATGGTTTTTCCTACCCTCAGGACTGTGTGAATAAACGCATATAAGTCCATTCCTTGCAGTGTGTATCAGTCTCCTCTCTCACCTGTTTCTTAGTCTTTGTAATGGCTTCCTAGTAAGAAGGTTGTGGTTTTGTTGACAATATTGTTAAGGAAATATGTAAACCAAATTCCTTTTGGATCACCTCCACCAAGGCCAATTAAAAACAAGCTTCAGATATTGCTTAGGAAAAGWCTCTTTTAGGAGGCAACACACAGAGTGAATACCCTGGAATTTGGATTGGACTTATATTGTTCATAACCTTAATTAGTGCAATAGAAATCATTGCCATCATCAATTTTCAAGTTAGAGAAACTTGCTGCAGTAATATTGAGTTAACTGCACTCTGACTTTGGCACAGCTATGTTTTTCCAATAAAGATATAAACTCTAGACTTATTCATCACAAATTTTATCATATATACATGTGATATGAATAAAAATCACTATCACATCAAGAAGAGCTTGCATGAGAGCCTTTGATGGATTTAACATTTGCAGAGGCTCTKCCAAGCCTTAAGGTAGCATTATCAGCTATAGGCTTTCACCTGGATGAAAAAAAAAGGCTGAACTGGTTTGCAGGCATTTCTTCCAAGTCCAAATTCCTTTGCTTSACAATTTCAAAAGACTTATGCAAAGAGGGGAGCCACCATTTTTATATAAAAACCCAACTATTTCAATGGCAAAAATAGGTCATGGAATCSATCTGTCTCTTGTGAAACAAAACACACCAAGGTTATAAAATGAGAATTTTGATGTTGCAGACATGAAGATACAAACATTAATGAATCGGCAGAAGGGAAATTCAAGTTGAGAAGAAAATGCCTCAAGAAAGTCAACAGAATATTGGCTAGATGGAAATTTCCTGTTTTTAGTGGGAAATCTAWTCTCTTGCCAACAAAATTGAATTGTTTCTATATAATGAACATGTTGCATATTAGCAAAATAAATATTTTAACACTTTTTTTTTGCACTTCAGCATCTTTCTTATACTTTGAGGAAAAAGAGTCTCTTTGAATGTGGGTCAGAGCGCCTGTTCCAGTTTGCTGTATTTTGGTTGTTCATGGTGAAGGAGAGTCTTCAGCCAACAGCAGACTTTGATGACAACCAGCAGGAGGCCYGTTTTGCTATTCTGTCAAAGATTTAGGATGCCAGTCAACATGAGATGATAAATGGTCACTTAAAATTGATCATAATTCATTAAACGTTGATCATGATGCTGAACTCCACTAATGAGTTGCAGTGGGTGCCAAGTATTTTTGGCTATACTTTCACATGCCATTATTTTGAGTATCCTGAGAATATTCATCAGAATGACAGCTGTTTTTCTGTTAATATATGGAATAATAGATGAGATACAGCAAAATAATTCTCTTGAAGGGTTGTGATGACATCATATTCCCCAAAAAAACCCAGAGCTCATATGATTTATTATATTAAATGYATCCAGATGGAGATATTTTCATGTTTTACTGAAGCCCATTCATTTATTTAAATAATATATGGAGCTGTGACTTTGAGATGCTCACAGAGGCATGGCAGAACTCTCTGCCTTGTCTTACATGCAACTAATTATAGATGTGAGCAAAATCCAGGGAGGTACGAGGAGGATTTTTGTAAAGAATCCAACATTATTTGTTGGCATTGCCAGTAGTAGTATATTATATGACTGGACAGTATTTCTCCCCTAGTAATATATGACTCAAATCACTTCCTTCTCTGTAATGCATTTGTCTAATGTGATTTTGTTGGCGTTTTTAACATATTTGCCATGCAGTATGCTGTCTGTTTTCTCCTGACCTTAATGAACAAGACAATGAATTATRGGCTGAAGGCCTGTTTGTAACGTTTCTCTATTCTCATAACTCCCATGGTATTTGGAGGGAAAGTTCTTATGAAACAAATACAGCTATTTCCTTCATCCACTCACTCTTTTTCTTGGGCCCTGGACTTTCCAGTAGAAAAAAAAATGCTGTCTTTACGTAACTTATTTAATCTCTGAATTCTTCCAGTGCATTTTCCCCCCTTCTCTACATTCACAATTTTCTTTAAGGGAATAAACTCAAAGAGAAAGTAAAGTTGTAGAGCTTTAAGGTSCTAAAGAACAGAAAGGCTGTCTCTTACCTCATAAAAGTGAGGTCAAATTCSTCCACTGTTAATTTGAAAAAATTGCACAGCAGTTTCAAGGTGATGTTAGACCATGAGTAAATYGCAGCGTTCTGCAGATGTCAACATGAAATTTCATGAAAGTTTATTTAYCTAAATGAGGCTGAGAAAGCTGCAGAAACTGCATGTTTCTGCCTCCCACTCATAGCATAATATCCCCAGAATCAACTGTGCATAAAGTCTGAAAGCTCCATTCCCACAAAGATATTAAGATACTTCACTGCCATCCCACACAGCTRTCCTACAAAAACCATTGCACCTTGAGTATCCTTCACAGTATTATATATATTGATATATTACCTGTGGGCTTGTTTTCCACTGAGTTCAGGGGGAAGTTGCCTTTGTGGGTCTCTGCCTAGTCTCATTTTCAGAAAGAGTCTTGTGTATGTGAGAGCTTGCTGGCTWAATAAGCAGCTGGATTTTCAAATACATTCAGATAGCTGTACATATATCTCTTCATGTGTTCTCTCTGTAATTCCTGACAATGTTATGGAGGGTATAATCATAATCTCATAAATTTTTTTGTTTAACAAATCCTTCTTTATCTATGACCAGATAGAATTTTTATTTAAATTAACCATTGATTGGCTCWGTAAAAATTTTTAAAACTCATCAGWGTAATTCCTGAAAAATCTGTGTCAAATAAAATTTGTTGAAACAGGCACCCCAGGCCCAGGCTGCAAGACCTGAAACACTACCTCACCTCAGTAATGATCTTTCCTAATTTACAACACAGTGATTCTAGCAAAAAATGCTAGCTTAGACAAAGGAATTTTTCTTAAATTTGCAAAAAAATACAAGTCCATTAAAGAAATCACAGGATTSGAACAACATTAAAATYCTGAATTSCAGAGGATGAGTTACAAACATGTGAGAACTTATGTCAKACATCATGCATCTGAACAAGCTTAAATAATATGATGCCAAAGTTCTTTTATAGCCAAATATATTTGTCTTCAATTGAATAATAATTCTTTTCTAATTATATAATTAATGCATTAGATTAAAAGGAAATATTCATACATAATTAGGGAGAGAAAACTAAAAAAGCATTTAGATGTCATTATAAATCTGAAAGTACATTTCCCTTAATTTCTATTAATGCACATAAAAGTTAGGTTCTAATTTATTACTACACAAATAAAGAAAATTAACCCATCAATATATTTAATTAAGGTATCATTCTTTGTTCTTCAATGAAAAAAATTAGACTGGTGCTCTTTTAGAAGGCTTAAATGACTGAAATAGATTTTCTCTCTTCCATCTTCTTAWAGCAATCTTAGGTCTCCCAGACATTTAGAATTTTTCTTCACACTATGCTGAAACAAATGAAGTGCAAAGTGAAAATTTCACAGGAAAACTAAAGCCAAATAAAAAGATAGTAAAAATGCAATTCCATTCAYATTTTAAAAATGCTCTACTCTAYAAGATAAAWAGTGYCAGCCCATCWAATTAAATCAAGGTACAAYTTGTCTCTTTCGAAGTTTTGTCACCCACCTCAGTACAAACAGGATTTCATGAGCTCTCTATAAACAGCAATGTATGTCCTTGCTTTGAAGGCATCAAAAAGAAAAATSTCAGTAAGTCTGAAAAAGCAATCTCTTTAGGTTGCCAATCTAAAATTGTTGTATTTAACAACTGACCAGAAGGATCTGTCATCCCATTTCAACCCATCATATCTTAACTAATCTTGTCCTGTTTCTTTGATAAGCTTAAAAAAACCCAAAATTAATCAGATAAAGTTACATTATAACATTRAGTTATCAGGCAAAGTTGTAATCTGAGATATGGCTGTTCTATTGTGGAATTGCAATACAACACATTGGGTAAAATACTATTCCATTTTGAAGGAGAAGAATAGTTAAGACAAGGCACAGAAGCTGTATTTTTGGTGCCTCCTGAGAGATACATCTTACTTATTAGCTATTAAAAAAAAAAAAAAAGAAAAAAAACAGAAGAGGATGATATACCATTCTTTGCAGGATGGGCTCTGAGATAACAAACCCTTGTGTTGAGCATCTCCCAAAATGTGTGAAGTGACATGYCCTGCAGACAAAGGAGGATTTTAGTTGTTTGGGTTTCCAGTTATAACTCTGACCTCTCTTGTTCTTTTGATACAGCTCCTTTCTGTTATCTTGCTCATCTACTGTTACTTGCTCATGTTATAACCCAAGGACTTCTATTTAGTCACTAACTGAGCCTGGGACTACTTCTCTGTAATGAAGGCATTCTCTGCAAGGATCATTGYTCCTTTCTTCCCACTGGGTCTCACTGCTCCTCTCCCTCCTGTGTATCAAACCAACCTGTGCACAGTTACACAGTCAGAGGCTTCTCTGCTATTTACATTCATAAGGGAGGAGAGAAATGGTTCCATATCTGCTGTTGAGTTTGMCTATGCTTCTAGGTATTTGATTGTTTAACTGCAAAAATTTAATCCTCTTGATCCTGTCCTTTGTATCAGGYCCCAGAGGAAGAACATTTATCTGATTACAGAGGGCAATCACTGGGGGTGAAATCCCTAGCCTTGTTGAAATCAATGGTAAAATTCCATCAACTGACTTGTTCATCCTCTTAATCCTCTTTTAATCCTCTGTAGGACCAGATCAAATGCAATCCTTTAAACTTTACCCAGAAAAAAAGGGAAAGTTACTGCAGATATTGGAATATTTTGAAATKAATTTCCTCTCGCTCCTTCTACCTGACAGATGAACATCCACTGCCTAAGTGTTTTGTAGATGCAGCTTTTGACTCCTCTTTTGTTACCTTCTTCAAAGTACCTTGCAATATTATAAATCTCAAGCCAAAAAGGTCTGGCTCTTTGTCAMACTATCCTGAAAAGAGAAAAACATGCATTTTATTAGAAATAGWATGAGAAAAATAAATTCCAACAAAGTAAAGAACAGATTACTTACCACTTTAAGCTCCAACTCCATATGAGGCCTACTGAAAATTGTATTCTCTGGCTTTGAGGACAAAGAAATCRTTTCAAAAATGGGACGAAAACACCTTTCTTTACATAGTTCCCTGGTATCACTAGCTTCACTTCTCTCCTGTTTGTCAAATAATCACCTTTCAGTTATGCACAGTATAAGCTTTGGTTGGTTACTGAGGAAAAACTTAAGGTGAATTGACTCAGCCTGAAATATCAATTAAAAACTTATTGTTACCTAACCATCTATTTTTTTCAACCCAAGCCACATTTCTACACCTCTTGAGACTACTCATAAAATTAAGAAGCAAGGGATGAAGAAGTTTTACAGAAATCTTGTTACCAACTGAAACAAAATACATAACTCCTTTGAATTGTATAGACATTATTTAGGCTGCACACAATTTGATGTAACTCTCTTTCTGTAGTWTGGCTAAATATGCACCACAGCAGGATGATAATGTTATGAAAAATTAAATACACCCTTCTCATCTACCCTGCAATATCTGACACACTTCTGAGATAGTAAAACTGACAGTTTTACATTTAAATCATAGTACAAGAACTGTGATTTTTGGAATTACCACAGCATACGTGACATCATGATTTAGTGCTATGGGTTGATTCTCAAAATAACTCTCTTGATTTAGGGTTTTTTAGTATTTTTTTAATATTTTTAGATGGTTCATATTTAAATCATAAGTATCATCRTTCCCTTCCCACAGCCTCAAAATCATGAGCTATTCAGCTTAGACGATGCTTTTCTAAAAAGGAAGAGTACAGCTAACAAGAGTGCTGTTTTCAATAGCTTTCCCCAATCCCCCCAGAGCAGAAAGTCATTTAAAATGTACTTGTTCCTTTACTTCATCTTTATTCTRGCTGTATTATAAATATTTAATTTGTTAGCTAGTATTTTCYTGTGCCAATATTTGGGGTTGGAGGMATATTTAGAAAATTACCTCTCATTATATCTGGACGGTGGTTGGCTCTGCAGTCTCAAACAACTGGAGATCAGAAGCAGAATTCACCAAGAGATGAGGTGAAAAGTCATGAGGCATCCTCCTGCACCTCACTGTTCAAACTTTAATCAACTCTCAGAGAAATAAATAATAAGGCAAGAGTTGGCTGAGATTTGAATTTGACAAGGGAGATGTGAATGACAAGGTGCTGCAATTTGAATGACACAGGGTTAGGAAAATGTCAGATTCCACCCTGATACCGCTCCATCAAACAGCCATCTGTCCTTTCCAGTTCAAGCCTTTCAAGTTAAAATAGATCCGAACTGAAATCTCACAAAGGTCAAGGCTAGCCAAATTGGAGCTACTTTATTCCAGACAGAGATATTAAATGCTTTGTTTCCTAATATATGATTGTGTTGACTCTGTTGACAAGGACAAGTGCACCAATTTCAGAAGAGTTTGATTCACCTGACGTTCATTAGCACTCTCTATGAATCACACGAGTATACTCCACTACCTATTTTCATTTTCAGCTTTTTGAAAATTTGAAATTACAACTTTTGATATTTCAGAACAAACAGGGAAATGTGCAAATCAATCTCTTTTTTTGTAAAAAAATTAGCTTCTAGACATAAGACATCATCAATTTTTCAGCAGCAAGGAAACAAAGAGTAAAGTTAAAAATGCTAAGTGAATGTCTTAATTTTTGTTTCTTCTGTTCAGGGTCAAAATCTGCTCACAGCAAAGTAGGAGATCTAGGTTTCTTCTTTTCCTTAAAATTCTTTAAAGGACAATTTTTCAAAAAAATGAACAAAATAAAACACTGAGGGAAGGTGTATCCATTTAAAGGATTGGAAAGAGCCAYCTCTGCCTTTCACCTCACCTCCCCCCATTGGGATTAGTGAGTGTTTTGCCACTTTCTTACTGACTTCAGGGTTTTTGCATTTCACAGTGCGTGCAAGGTGGAGGACAGCCAAGACCTTACCTTACAAAATACTCTGCTGAGCTGCATCTCATTCCTTTCATGTGCAAGGAACCAATAAAAATTAGTGGAGTTATGTTTCTATAAAACTGATATAAGGATGAAGAAATCTGACCCTATACACTGTGATTCCAGTGTAACAGGAACAGACAGCTCAATTCTTATTTGGACCTCCTCTTCACTGAATGTGAACTGCACTTGCTTTCAAAACTTTTCAGACTTCTAAAATGAGCCTGTATTGTGCATAATAACAAGTAGCAATCACATAATGTTTAAAATAAAATRGTTCTTGCACTTTGGGATTAGCAAAACCCAGACATACTGATTTAAAATGGAACTCACAGTTTTTTCCTTTTGCTCTTTCTCTCTCTCTCTCTTATCAGAAGTCAGTGGGGGGTTGGAAACTCAATTCTGGGCCACAGAAGGAGAGAGAGTGAAGAAGAGGTGAATAGGACATGTTCACACTGTTTGAAATAATGTGGGTTTATGATGAAAGTATTGCTTTTGGGCTCTGGATTGTGGGAACATAAAGTTGTTGCTTTGTATTCAAGCACAAAATTTAAGCTTGACTGCAAAATACTGAAGTTACACCTAAAAGATGAGGCTTCTGAACTCTTCAGTGTCAAGTTCAGATGCTCACATTGCCTGCATGCTGGATGTAGACTAAGACATACYGACCCATCTCCTCAGTGCCCTGGCATATGCAGGTGGGAAACCTGGATGCGGAAGAGAGCTGCCCTATGCACTCACGTCAAACCACATCCAGAGWTAGAGTGACCAGGATCTTGGGGTATGCCCAAAAATATCCCCACCATCCCCCCCCACCCCACGCTGGAGTGTTTTCATTGGTGATGTTTCTGATTTTCTGTTCCTGTTCCTATCTAGGAGCCAAGAAAACTAAACTACATTATAAGAGGGATGCTTCTGGAGGTGTAGTCCACCCAGCTCATTGACTGACTCTCCTGCCAAATGCTCATCCTTTTTTGTGGTTCTCAGTAACATGAAGAAGGTGGCTGCAAGAATAGGTTTATAGAAGTTTTACCATTTGTTAGGACACTACTCTCCAAAAATGTTGAGCTGATTATGCCTTTACATTTGGAAATTATCAACTTCTATAAAATTCAGTTTACATATGTTTTCTCCACTATGTTTAGTGTGCTACTGGAAAATCATTTGAAATGTCAGAGAGGTTAATGAAGAAAGATATTTTGCAATTTTATTTAGGGTGAAATAATTTAAGAAAATGAAATAACCTTATTTAATAAGGAAATTATTATATATTAGAATAACAGTATTATGATGTGGAAACTATCCAAATGGGTTACAGCATTGATAGTYAAATGTGGAGAAGACTTCAACTCAGCAGCCTTTGTGAAATCTCTCTCTCCTCCCCTCTTCCTTTCTCTGGAAAATTCTGAGGCTTAACTGAATCATGCAAGGGGAAAGTTGCTGTGAAGCAGAAAGACTAGCCTCTCCTCTCTGCAAGGACAGCCACATGTAGCAATTGTGACTTTTTTATAAGCATCTGGCACTGGAAGCACTCCAGCCTAGCTCCACAGTCACTCTTGGGAGGCCAGTGAGTCATATCCCTACTTCAAGCCTCTAAGAAACCTGACATGAGCTGCTTCATCTTCATTCAGAGCTGCTCCCCAGGCAGATTWATCACCTTCAGGACCACTAGCACTTGAGATATAGGCATCATTTAAGCATTTCTACATTCATCCTTATAATACTGAAGTCAAGCAATTTATTCAGTCCACAACAATATTGTTACATATTTGTATAGTCAATTGACTTCACTCTAATTTATGTTTTTCCAAAGGAAAGCACTCATTTTTTCAAATATGACAGGTAGTTAAAAACAGAAAAAAAAATTTAAACAAGATGATTAGTTTTTTGGGTGTTAAATGCCTGTAATTGAAAGGTAACCATTCCAAGCACAGTCCAGAGAATATGAAGTTAGTTCTTCCTGGTGATATAGAAAGGGATTAGAATAATTTATTTTTTTACTTATGGATTTCTTGGATAGATTTTGTCATTGGATTAAAAAGGCAGTAGCCAAACACATTAGAAAAAAATTAKTGAAGTCTCACAGAAGTGAGACTGGTATTTAAGCTGACATTTGACAATTTATGTAAATTACAGGCAACAATAGTGATCAGATTAATTAAAAACATTTTAACCCCTGAGACACCACTGTATTTCCAGTGAAGTTACTCTGTGTCCAAAGCAGTACAAATGAGATGAGAGACTTTCTATGAAGCATGAAAGAAGTGTCTACCTGCTGACAATCTTAARCTTTCTGCTGAAGAAATATCTCTGTCTAACCACACACAGAGGCAAAGGGAGGATGTGGGATTCTCCAGTTCTCATCTCTGACACAGTCTTATCCTTCTCACAGAAAGGGCACAAGAACCAAGTCTTCCAATCAGAAATGGTTGCCTTACTATCTTGCACCACCCAGAGATCCCAGGAGACAAACATCTTGGAGAAACTTTCCATTTCACCACAGACAGATCAGGGAGTGACCTTCTCCTTTATCTCAAAGAACCAGGCTCTTAATTCCACCACAAGGATGTAAGGAATCTATATTTTATCCTTTGACTGAGACTTGGGCTAGCATTTTGTCGATTTTGACAACTAGTTAAATTTCACAGGAGGAAACCCCTAGGAAATCTGCAGGAAGGWTTTTGAGTCTTTGTCTGCTCTTCAACCAAAACCTAGATAGATGAGTAGATACTCATTATGGATTTGTTTTGAAAGGCAACTATGCTTTATATTTCCCTCTGTGTTACTATCTGATTATTAAAAYTGTTAGGGAGATGCCTCTGYCTGAATTAAAGTTCAAATGATGTCAAAGRCAATATTATGGACTTTATTTAACATTAAATGTGAGGGAGGCAAGAGAGAGAGAGAGAGAGAAAGAAAGACAAAAAAAGTCAGGGAGAGAGAGTGACGGAGAGATCCTCTTCTTCTATTTTTTTTGTGAATATGGCCCCACAAAATATAGAGTTCAATTAATTTATGTATATTTGGACCATATGGGAATGCCCAGGCACCTCCCTTGGGAGTGGGCAAKTTTGACACTTTCTCTTGCAACAGAACTCTGGATCAGTTGCATCCCTTTGCATCACTGTGTTGGTTTGGCATGGCCTGGTTTTTGGTAGCAGAGGTYTACAAATATAGCTCCTGTGGGAAGTTGCTGGAAGCTTCCACCTGTCCAGCAGAACTAATCCCTGATGGCTTTGAAGTTGGACCTGCTGCTGGCCAAAACTGGGCCAATGACTGAGGTTGGTAATGCCTCTGTGATGACATATTTAAAAAGAAAATCAAAGTCATGGGGTTTTCTGCTTCTAGTCAGAGAAGAGGAGGAGGTGAGAACATGTGAAGGAAACAACATGGTGACACCAAGGTCAGCAGATAAGGATGGATAGGAGGTGCTCCAGGTGCCAGAGCCAAGATTCCTCTGCAGATGTGGTGAGACCATGGTGAAGCAGCTGTGCCTCTGCAGCCCTTGGGGATCCAAGGGGGGGATGCGGAGATCCACCGCCGGAGAATGAGGAGATCCACCCTCAGCCTGTGTGGGAATCCAGGGGGGATGCAGAGATCCACCCACAGCCCATGGAGGAGGTGCCCATGCCAGAGCAGGTGGATGCCTGGAGGAAGCTGTGATCCAGTGGGAGACCCGGTCGAGAGAAGGGGCCCTTTGCTTCCAGGCTGGAGCGGCCTGTCCTTGGAGGACTGCACCCTGTGGAAGAGTGACCCATGCCTCAGCAGTTTTGGGAAGACTGACTGCCTATGAGGCGGGAGGGTGTGGAATTCACTCTCCAGCAAGTGTGGTTCAGCTGCTGCTCATGAGAGTGGACCCATGCTGGAGAATTTCACAGAGAACTGTCTCCCATGGGAGGGATCCCACAGACTCACAGGGGATGGACTCCTCTCCAGAGCAGTGGAAGAAAATATTGGTGATGAGCTGACCAAAGCCTCAACGCCCTGTCTCCCTGCAGTGTCWGAGGGAAAGAGAGAGGGGCTGGAGGGAAAGAGGTGTTTTAAGGGCTCATTTTACTTCTCATTATCCTCCTCTGATTTCGTTAGAAAATTTCATTTTGCAATTTAAATTGAGCCTATTTCGCCTTTGAAGTGTTTCTCCCAGTCCTTATCTCACTCATGAAGCCTTTGTTAATTCTTTTTTCCTCTCTCCTCTGCCCAGCTGTGGCAGCAGACAGTGAGTGAGTGAGTGACTCTTGTGAGTGCCTGGCATTGGGCCAGTGTTAAACCATGACAGTCACATGCAGTCTTCTGGTGCAAGGCCTCAGGAATGAGTCTGGGGGACACTTTGGGGTCTCTAATGGTTTATGGCACTTCTCAGCTGCTCTAATATGAATGTCTCATATATACAGTCTTCCAGGGGTGGGAGGTTTTACAGCTGAGCCAGTTTRCATATCAGAGGATGGATGTTCACTTCCTCTGACAAGAGGTAACACTACACACCCAAAATTCTCCTCTCCCCTTGGTTGGGGGTGTGTGTGTGCAAACCTGGCTGCAGCACATGGGTCTGTGAATTATTATCCCACACTCCAAACCCAGCCAGAACCTGTTTTCAGGATGGCTGCTGGGTTTGACTTTCTGTGGATGCATTCTTCCCCTTCAGCCTTGTTTACTTCCCCTAGACCTGAGATAACTGGAAAACAGTGTMACCTTTACCTTAACTCAAGTTCCCTTTGGTGGCTCAACTCACAGTCCAAAGTTCCAGTCAGGATGGCTGTTCAGGGAGGARTGGGCTTCAGTGGTCACAGCTTACTCATACAGTTTTACCATAATGGGCAAAAAGTCCTTCATAACAATGTTTAAGCCATTAACCATAACTTTTTAGGCTCTCATACTCTGTCCTAAATATCTGTATTATATGTAAAAGTCCAGGTTTTAAATTTCAGGAACCTGCAGCCTTTASGTTGCTTAAATGAGATTGGCTGTCACACCATTTTTCAGGGCAGRAATGTACCAATTAACACCACATTTTTATGCATCCTTTGGAGGTCACAGTCGTTTTGTGCACTGTGTAAACTGAAAAAATTTGCATGTGAAATTGCAGTTTGATCAAATAAGTTCTGATTTATTTGGGTTGAGTGCATGCAGTGTCGTCAGTGCAATTTCTCTCCAGATTGCAAARATTATTATTCAAAATATTACAGCTGAAGCAATCCCAGTGTTATTTTTGAAATATATCAGTAGCTTTGTAACTCTTATTTTTCAATCATGGAAATATGCTGTTTATTAGGTCTAAAAAAYAAATTTCTAGGCTAATTTAAAAATACATATAAACTCAAAACTGAATGTATTTTTTTTAATTCAGATTCATTCTGAATATGATTCAGCATACTATAAATCTGTCTGAAATATTGTTTCACTGATGAGTTACCACAGATACCAAGCTGTTAGGCAGCTTAAAAATCAACAGTAGATAGGAAAATATGTCCAARTTATAGCCTGGGCAATGTCAGAGCACATATACTAGAGAACAACCAWCAATAATTGAGCAAGGACTAAAAAGAACAGTAAAATAAACAAACAAAAAAAAATTTAATCCCCACCTTCTGGGATGAAATGCTGCTGAGCAGTACCATCCCTCAATAGTACTTCATATGGAGTAGAGTTGCTTCAAGATTTCTCAACAAGCAAGCACAAAGGCTTGAAAAACATTAGTAATTGTGTTCTCAACAGAAAAAACTACCCATCCTAGATGTTTGTATTGTCATATTGCCATTCTTAGTCCGTGGTGAGCCAACCTTGGCTTGGGATGATTGGAGAGACAGCAAGCACTGCATAACAGTAGCCAAAGCCTTATTCSAGTTCCAAATGTAAAATACAGCATCATGAGGGCTGCTGTGGTTTAAGATTGGTGATTAGGAATGTTTTCTTCTTCTGTTACAGAAAAATTGGATGACCAGCACAAGCAAGTGCTACCTACTAATTAAAAATAACAGGAGAGAGTCATCATAGAATAGCTGGAGAGCTACAAGCACCTGCCTTATTTCTTATTACATAAAGGATTACAGCAGCTTTCTAGTCAGTCATAATCACTGTCGCCCCTTCATTCAGTATCACCATGAAACATGAGCAGGTAACTTGTTCTATGTCCTGGACATCCAGGAAAATTGAAGAAGAYAGACTTGTGTTTTATCCCCAATAAAGTATTCAAAGCTGTAATTTGGTAGAGTTTATCCTTTCTCTTCCAACTCACCTTTATGTGTGCTTATTTCTGAGATCAGCAGATCTATTGAGAAACAAGCAGTCATTCCCATATCTTGCTAACTCTGCACTTGGTGTCAAGAATTTTTGCCGAAAGTGCAAGGATAGAAATGACCAGCTGGGACGGGGATGATTCCTGATGAAGGAGTGTTCAGCTCTTCTTTTAGGGCATCCTATTTTGGCTTGGACATCTATGGAACTCTAAATTCTGATCTAATTTTTGGTTATTTGGGAGGTTGTGTTTTTTGGTTTTTTTGACTGGTGAYATCTCCACCTCTCCACTGTTTCATTCACTGGTCATATCTATATTATATGTGCAAACATCTGATGTTCAAACACAGCTCTGGGACTAGATTTTTTTGTAGTTTTCCTACTTTTTCCTTCATAAAGACACATCAAATACTAACTGTAGCAAAGGTCATGCAACCTGAACCAGTTTCATTCTCAGCTATTTTTYGAACACATATAAATTATATAYGTTCCTTTTCYGGGTTAAKTAARGGTRGCCYGTCCACCTTGGACAAATCYGGTAGTTGGGTCCAAATTAAGGGATTATCTCCCACTTTCTGTTGCTGTTCCTGCTGATGTGTTTTTTAACTGGTGTGTTAAATATCTGCAGTCTCTCCCTCTCCTGACAGGTGATTTGTTTCAAGTCTTTGGGGACAATACCAATGTCTGCAAAGTCACTAGAACAGCAGCCTTCCATTTCAAAGGGACTTCATGGCACAACCTGTAGAATTAAGGTTAATTTAAAAAAAATCCTCAGCCTACCATCACTACCAGCCCTAATATTTTTGTTCCCACCTCTTCAKCTTAATAAGCTTAGTTAGTCTTATCACCACTTGCTGGGCAAGAAAGTAAATATGTTCTATCATCTTGTTTCATGTTCTCCCCTTGTTYACTCCTTTTGATATCTGTTTCTATTTGTTGTCTTTGTGTCAGAGAACATAAACTTTCTATCCTCTTTTCAATCACATAAAAACATAATCTTTATCATTAACATAAGTAAACACAGAACTTTGAYGTATAGATGGGCCCACAAGTCAGGGGCAAACCAAATCAAACATCCATATAGCTCCCTTTGAGAATGACTGATAAAAATCAGTGAGCTTTCAAGCCCTTATTCTGCAAGGCCATATAGCCATAAAAACCAGTGTTCAGATGCCTGGCACAAAAATGAACCATAAATGGGATATAAAAGGTATTTTTTGTGTACAAATTACCCTTACTTCCATCACCACAGTAGGAAAAGTCGACCAATTAGACTCTTTTTCAGAGCAGTGATCTAACAAGGTCTAAAAGASACCTTAAATTCATAGTAAAAAAAGAAGTCTAAGGATTTTATAATTGAGTATAGTTTGTGTTTTGGTCCAAAATTTTACTGCTGATTTAACTATTACTTAATGCCACCAAAAGGCAATCTTAGAAAATGTAAAATACACCCAGTTCTCTGAAAATAGCATAGTAACAATGTCAAAACATATACAACAGCTAGAGCATCATTTTTGCCATAATTATAAGGCAAACTTCACTCTTCCCCATCCTCCCTGCCCCCGCCAAAAAAGTATCTTTTCCACTCCTTCCCTTTGGAATATCAACTGGTATTATTACCAGTCTTTTTGTTATACTTCTCTTTCATAAAAGGATTTTCTCATATTTTCTGTGAAAAGAGATGAACAAATGATTGCAGAGACCTTTCCATTGACAATGAACTTTAAATCCATTGTTTAACCAAACACTATATATATGAAGGGAGACTGTTCATTTTGAGTGGACACTAACAATTGAATTTATTCTTATAATTCAGTTATAATTCATACTATAAGATGAATCTTGGTAGTAATATGGGACTAGATTTCCCTTGGTGCTCTGTCACATAAYCCTATTTAAACTCTTCATAAATAACATGAATAGTTTCTCAAATAGTAAAATATTCAATCTAAAAGTTGGGCGTTCAGATTGGACTAGCATGACATGTACTGAAACTGACATTTTGTTTGATTTTCATGTTTCTGTACCAACATAGTCATCTCTCAGCCCATGGGAAGACACAGGCAGTCATCTCAAAATACTAAGCTAAGAGAGAGAACTTCAATATTACTTGCATGATCAGGTTTCTATTTACTGTGATCTGTTTTGTTTCCTAAAAGACTGGGGAAACATGACTGCCTAAAAGTAGTATCATGAGATTCTTCAGGGGAAGTTTTTTGTAATTTGCAGAATATTCTCTGTACTTTACATTGTATGACTACAGACTCACAAAAAAAAAGGACAAAGCCAGTAATAGCATTTTATATTGACACAAGCTTTTGCACTAATTTTTCACTCTATGGGTCCTAAATATAAAAATTTGTCATTTTCAGTCTTAGGTATTTATTACATACACACGCAAGAATCAAAAAACCCATATGCATTGAGTTTGYTTGGCCAAGCTTTAGTAGCAGGGGGGCTACARGAATGGCTTCTGTGRGAWGCTGCCAGAAGCTTCCTCCATGYCYAAMAGAGCCACTCCCTGRCAGTTCCAAASACAGATGYRCTGCCGGCCAAGGCTGGGCCWGTTAGGAATGGTSATAACACCTCTGTGATATCATAYTTAAGAAGGAAGAAAAGGGTCATTGTGSAGTTGTAATTCCAGCCAGAGAAGAGTSGGGTGAGAACATTTGAGAGGAACAGCCCTGCAGACACCAAGGTCTGAGAAGAAAGGGGAGGAGGTGATTCAGGCACCAGAGSAGAGATTCCCCYGCAGCCCGTGGTGCAGACCATGGTGAAGCAGCTGTGCTCCTGCAGCCCATGGAGGTCCTTGTGGATTCAGAGATCTACCTGTAGCGCATGAAAGAGCCCAGACCAGAGCAGGTGGATGCCTGAGAGGAGGTTGTGACCCTGTGGGAGGCCTGTGCCAGACAGGGACCTGGCAGGGACCTGCAGACCTGTGGAGAGAGGAGCCCCTGTTGGAACAGGCTTCCAGGTAGGATCTGTGATGCTGTGGGGCACTCAGGCTGGAGCAGGCTGTTCTTGAGGGACAGCACCACTTGGAAGAGTGACACACATTACAGCAGTTTGAGAATTGTTGCCTGTGGAATGGACCCTTKTTGWAGAAGTCCATGGAGAAYTGTCTCCTTTGGKAGGKACCCCACACTGRAGCAGAGGAAGGACTTCTCTCCTTGAGCAGCAGCTGGAAAATTTGGGATGAACTGACCATAAAACCCATTCCCTGTCTCCCTGCRCCACTGAGGGAGGGAAGGAGGAGGGGTGGAGAGAAGGTGTTTGGAGGTCTGATTTTACTTCTCATYATCCTGCTCTGATTTTGCTGSTAATAAATTCAATTATTWTCCRCAAATTGWATGTGSTTTAGCCTTGATGATATTTGCTGAGTGATCTCTCCTGGTCCTCATGTCAACCCATGAACCCTTCTTTATATTTTCTCTCTGCTGTTCAGTTGCAGAAAGGAGTGAGAGAGTAGCATTGGTGGGTGCCTGCCATCCAGCCAGAAACAGCCCTCTATAACACAGCAAGGCAAAATCTATGTTTTTGTGAACAAGACTTGTGGTAATGATGTACAGATGACCTGAGCTCCATTTGATCGTCGTTTGTTGTTACTAGGGCACATTTCACTGTATAAACAAACGTTATTGTCACAGAATTCATGTCCAGAACATAAGACCAAGTTTTTAGGCCCTGTTCTCACACCAGGCTTTATCCAGTCCTAGTTTGCTCCTCGTATCTTGCTTCCATCTTCTTATCCTCACAACAAAAAATCTTCTCTTACTACTACTGTCTCAAAATCTTCCACACTTAATTTTGGGATTGTTTTTTCTTTCTCCTCCAAATTAATTTGTCTGCCATTGAAAAATGTATTATTTTTCAAAATGGTGAACTATTTTGCTTGCCCTACTTTTTAAGACAGTCTCATGCAAATATCTTTCAATTACCATTTCAACCAAAATGGCTAACTTCTGATAAAATTATCAGCAATAAAAACCAGAATCTTTCAACGGAGACCAAGAGACAGTCTCAGAAGATTCAGTTTTTATCAGCTTTTCTTAAAAACTTGGCAGTTTAAATAAACTGCAGTTTCTTTCTTYATTTTTTTYYTTTTTWTCTACACAACAAAGGTACTCACAGAAAGACATGATTAATATTTAGAATAAAATTCCTATTTTTTGAAGAAATTTAAGATGAAGTCCTGGTTGTTTTTTTCTATAGAATATTAAGCATATGGTTAAAAAAAATGCAACACAATCGTGCTTTGCATTCAGTCCTACAGGTTAGTAAGAGTAATTTCTGTAGAATGTGATAGGCTTTAGTCATGTTAAATCCTTCAGGGYTTTTCTGTAAGAGATATTTGAGTTGCTTCACCAAGCAATTTGACTTTAGAAAGGTTTCCTCTTAGTAGGCAATTGCTTGTGTATTTTCCTGTTAGCCAGCTGTCCACACCTAATTCTGAGCTGAATGTAAATTTCAACAGCCTGTAAGACATTGATGGAGTGGTTCCAAATTTAGTAAAGTTTGGACATCATATATATTAAGTAAATTAAGTGAGAATCCTATTGTCTTGTATCAAGCTGAACACTTAATTAATAAAAAAAAACCTCTTGATAATCAAGCAAAAAACGTTGTTACTTTTTATAATAAAGCTACAAGGTATTGAGGAGGGTAAACTTTGACCGTATGTTGAAAGTACTTAAGGAACTGCATCTGATTTTGGCGAAAATGAAATGTTTTGTATTGTTTGTGATCCCAAAGGTTAATTTTAACAAGCTCTTAAGTCTTTTATAACAGAGGACCTTATTAACCAAATTCGTCTATTCTGCTCTTTGAACAAGTCTTTCATCTTTTCAGATCATTCTGATGTCCCAAATGCAGATCCAATGGTTAATGTAAGTCAGACTCTCTGTAGCTACCTGCTGTTAMATGTCCAACAGCAATATTCCATCAGCTTAGGGGGCTGCAGGGMCTGACAACTCAGAGTACAAAATTACACTGGTACATAATTACACTGGTACATAACTGGTACARCATGTTTAACTAGTTGGTGTCAGAATTTGAATCACTATTAACCTGCTTTATATGATTTCTTGTTTTACTCTTTAAGGAAAAGCTGTAGGATAAAGGATTTTGTCTTTAAACTATAATTCATAAACTTTAAAAATACTTTTATAACTATTTTAGGTTAATCTGAGCAGCTGTTAAAGGTTAAGACMTKAAGTACTAACTGTATAAATTACTGAGAGAACATTTGGATTTTACAAGTGCTTAACATGACCGATTTTTTTTTTTCTTAAAAATGTATTTGCTCTTTTAAGAAAAGAAAGAAACTGATTACAAAGCAAGCATTAACTTGCTTACTTTGTGGAAAGAAACCAGAATAAAAATATATGTGAAGGAACACAGGAGTGAAAACTGGAGGTAGATAGATAGATAGATAAGATAGATAGATAGATAGATAGATAAGATAGATAGATAGATAGATAGATAGATAGATAGATAGATAGATAGATAGATAGATCATCTAAATTACTCTTACAAATTAAGCACAGTTTATGTCTTCTATCTCATTAACGTCTCAAAAATATCTGCTGAAATAAGGTAATAATCAACTGAAAAAACTGCATTGTACACACATAGAAATGCACAAAGGCCTAGTTTTTTCTGACTTGAGAAACTGCCCAGTTAGTTTTGAATATCTGAATGGGGCTGCTTTAGAGCTGAAGCTTATGAAACTGGGAGTATTTTATAGCCCAACCTTATCAAAGAAGACTTGCAGAATGACATCTTTCTTTAAAGAGGGACAGAAGCAGCTCATTCAGAGGTCAGTTTCTTGACCATTACCAAACAATCTCCTTTGTAAAATAAGTTATGTTTCTCTTCCTAACAGAACAGTGTTTGGAACTGTCTAGAAGAGAATAAAAATAAAACATCATACWGTTAAGTTACACTGGGAAGTTGTTGTGAAGATACAGTTCAGGAAATAGAAGACTAGRTTCTATCCTGAGTGAAGAAACAGCACTCAGCCCATAATTATCTGGTATTTAAAAGAATTGTCATTTCATAATACAAGTTCTGTAATGCACAGGCTCAGAACTTTAGCTATTTTTATGGAAAAAACCACCAACTTCATTTTTTCTACTTATTTGCCCCTCAAATTAATACAAAGCAAATTCTGAAAATCTTAATTTTAYCAATAATTCCTCTGAGTCTAGCCAGGTATGTGAAGGATAAACCTTGAGGTAGAAGTTCAGAACTCAAATCACCCTTCCAATGATTAACTGAACAGCTGCAAAAAATAAAAATGCTACAGTATTTCTTAAATCACTAGTTATTTCTGACACCACCATGTCTTCACCAGCTACCATATCAGACACATGACAATGAATCTTAATTCCACAACCACACAACATGGATTACAAAACATAGATTTTTATTACCCAAGATGGGCCYAAGTATACTTACTAGATAGATTAAATTATAAAAGAGGCATGTAAAGAACAACTTCTAAGCTCCAAGCCTTTTCTCCTCAAGGTCATTTAGTGACTTGGAGGAAGAATGAAACTTTCAYGTCCATTACCAGACATGACAATGTGCTTCAAGGAGACACACTGCACTTTACTCAGAGCTCACAGTTTCACTTATAGTGATGTAACCACCGAGGCAACACTAAATGTAGTGCCAAAGGTGCATCTTGCGACAGTAAAAATGTGAACTGTGAGGGGCAAACATTTAAAGTGAGTTTCCAGGTGTGAAGAGAAATAACTTCAACATCTATTTCACATAAGGCACTACAAGGAAGAGAGTATGTCAGAAGTTGTTTGCTTTCCYTTCTGTGCAGCTGGGAGGAGTACAGCTTGGTTTCTAGCTGCACAGAGACAGTGAATTGTGCTCTTCTTGCTGACCCTTCTTTGTCAGTCATAATAGCTGAATARAAACCGAAAGAACAGGTTCAGGCAAGAATTACCTTTTTCCTTGAAACAAGAGCCACAAACCAGTTTGAAACACTCCCACTCTAGTTGCTTGGTAATCCCTGTTTCAGCACAGTCATGCTGTGGAAAGCAGTCAGTTCTTGCAGCAGGATGAGGTGGGCTTCACTCTCTATCTAGCTGGTCACAGCAGAAAGACAGCAGGCTGCTGCCAAGGGCCATGGTTTGCAGCAGCAGAAGCTCAGGAGATGGCACCAATAGCTACATGGCCACTCCCACTGAMGAGCTAAATTTCAGCCTGAGGGAGTTAAAGAGAAAATTCCTGGGGTCAGGCTTCTTCTCTGAGCCCAAAACTGGACAAAATCATCATATTCCTAAGGAAAGATGCAAAGCTGCAACAGTTCTCCAACACATTCACAGGTCTCTGATTCCTGAAACCCCATCCACCTAATCRTATCAATAAACTGGTGACCCTGCTAACAGAACAGGATTTAGGAGCCACTAAGCTCAGCATAAATAATGTGCTCACTCTTTAACCACTGGTGGTATACTCAGGAATTCCACAGTCCCAACAGCTGTTCTAAATCAAGTACTTAACCTGGATGAATGCAAGTGTCTTATAAATTACAGAATAGCTGAAGGTAATTATGTTTTCTATTGCTTCTTACACAAGGTGATGTAGACCAAAAGGGCAGGAAAAATATCCTGTACCACTGCTACAGTGATTGATTCTCACATGTATAATTCTTTAGAGAAAACAGAACCATATTTGTGGTTTAAATGATCCATTCTATTTATAAGGTAGGAGCTGAAACAAAATGTCTGGATGGCATTTGGCTTAAAAAAGCAAGGCTGCAAGTATGTAAAATACGGAAAATAAAATGTAATTGTTAATAACTATTTGCATTTTGCTAAGTACCCCAAAGCCAGAAATCTCACCACAGTTTTAAGACATGTCTTTTTTTCGAAAATCTCCTTTCAGTCACTTTGAATCATAACTTATTATTTTAATCATTTATCTAGATTATGCTAAGAATCTATTAGCAATGCTTAGTGGCTGAAACAAACTGCTGGTAAAATGGAGGCTGAATGAGCTCTTCTGAACTTTCATTCTGCATGTGTGATGTCTCTTTATTGAAGCCATTTGTCATTTCTTACCTTTCAGACAGTATTAGAGGATAATTACATGGTAGTTAAATTGCCAGAAATTAATGCATTTCTCCTTCCAAGAAAGGTTCTTTTATATTTTGAATCTACTATACTCTGTTAAACACAAGCTTCTATGTGACAAATTGGATACTGTGAAGTAGCAYATGAAACAAAAGTGATTAACACCATGAACAAAGGTTAAATTCATTTTCAAGCAGATGTAGAAACATTTCATATATCTGATGGTAAATACTGGAAGATTCTCATATTGACTATTTTGAATGCCTATGGAGTTTTACTTTTTATTCCRAATTTCAGTAATTAAAAWATTMTTGGAATGGKCTTCTTAATATTAATTGAGCATTTCTCATGAYACARCAAGSAAAATTACTATTGCTACTGAGTTTMTATTTCATTCTTYCATTCCTGCWGTCTCTAACATAAAGATCTCTCTGCAGCAGACAAAATGCAGAATAGTTTCTAAATCATGGAGTTCTGTGAGTGTATCAGAAAGAAGAAAAAAAAATTTGCAAAAATGTGGTAATGAATGTTGATCTTACTTTCACTAGCTAAATTCTAAGTCAGTAACTATCATTGAAATGACTGCTAATTCTGATTTTTAAATACTTCCTCTTACACAATACTCCAGTGTTGGCATAATACAACACAATGTTCTTTAGCTTGAAGGCAAATGATCTCATTTGCAATTCTAATCGCATTGGTAAGGAGTTTTGATTCCTGATCCTGCAGATAAAATTAGTTTCCAGTGCTTTTGAAAAAAATCCATGCATTTTATAAGAGCAATTTTGAAGAGAATTCTAATGCAAAGAACATATTTTCAAGATCTTTTGGTGTGATACCTAAGGAATGGAATTTCAATGATGTTCTATAGGAAATATTAATTGGACACTTTGATTCTGCAAAGTAATGACAAGAGAAAGTGATTCAGAGGAAGGAAGGTTTGAGTGTATCATGTTTGCTCACCGTTGCAAGAGTTCCACATTTCAGCATCCACATCATACACGGATAGAAATGGAAGAACTAGAAAATCTTTTCATTATTGTGCAATAGAAAAATAAGTGAAATTACTTCCACTCAGAAAAGATCTAAATGCAATCTTATTAATATATTAATAGATGGTAGGTAAATGTAGAGAAGTGTAATGAATATCAGTACTGGTCTTGATTCTCTCCTTTAGATTTTATAGCCCTAGGCATGAATAATTTCAACTTTACTTACTATATTATCTAATACATCCACTAAAACATTTTAACAATTAAATTGAAAACAAAACTCACGAATACACTAAAAATAATTAGAGGAAAATCCAAGGGGATTCCCTTTAAACTTTTAAATGTGAACCTGCTAAGAAAAATCCGTCAGTGGTCATACAAAGAGCTTTAAATTCTCTAGATAACCTTATGAAGATGTTTTTTTTTTCCATCCTTACATATCAATACCAGTTAGCAAAATAGGAGGTAGGGTAGAGGGTAAGGTTGTGAAAATGCCTAGCAATTTAGAAGAGTTATCTACAAATTGAATCAATAAACTAGACTTTGAAGTAAACCCTTAGAGAACAATGAAAATCAATAATGGAATACTGTGATAATGTGASGAAAATAGCAATAAAAGGGGGACCATGACAGTACTAACAGCAGTARGGGTTTGGTTCTGGGAGACCTAGGTTTGTGTCAGTTATCATCAAAGCCCTGGTATTTGAAGTTCTAAGGAAAAATGTAAATTTCCCCTTTTTCACCTGACTGCTACATTCTGAAACTACATTCACTGGATTGAATTTTATCGGCTTTCTTGAAAATCTTACTCTGAAAAAATTACTAAGGCTATTACTAATTACTAGMAGGACTTTTGGTTTCTTAAAATACCACATTGGAGGAGGATTCCACATGCTTCTCAAAGGGAAAACCTCCATAGAATTACAAAGCACTCTGTCAGAAAAKTTGGCACTGTCCATTGCTATGCACAAARAGGAGATCTGAAATATGAAGTAACAAAGGACTTAACTTTCCAGCTGAAAATTGGCATCTCTTAAAGAAGTATTCCAGATAGTCAGAATCAACTGGGAAAACAGAAGGCTGATAAAGCCTCATAATTCTTTCTTTGTTTTCTAGTAATATAATGAAATGCTTCACTAAACACTTATATTAATCTTTGTACATTTGCTAAAGATTTTTTTAGAATGTTTAGTGGAATGAAGAATATCAGACTGAAGAAATACTGATTTCTAGCAAACTATCTATGAGTAAGTCCAAAATAAATAGATATTTATAAACTCTTTTTTTAAAATTACTGATAATTCAAATTTGAAAATCTCATTATGTCGTTTATGTCTATATATATTCAGTTGTGATTGTATACACAGAATCACACTTGGCTAGTTTTTAAATTTTTCTTGATTTGTATACCATTTTCTTAYGTTTTTTAAGTTATAAATAAACCACTGAGAAGGAGAAAAGGTAACACCAAGAAAGAATTCAGTAGCTGTTTTCCTGCTTTATTTCTACATTTTAGTTCTTGCGATGAGGAAAAATGTCCAATTTTATGGGTTCTTGCTTACTTTCTTATGAGCAGTTTGCTAACCTTGCAGCAAAAGTTCATTCTTCTCTATGTAGTTGAAAGTAGTAGCTATTGCTTTGTTTTTCAAGTTAATAGAATGTCCTAAGGTCAATTCATGCTTTGTGATTTGTGGACATTTTTTCGTACTGTGGTTCGCAACGAACTTTTTTATGTTCTGTACTTTCCCAGCTTACTTCACTCTATCAGAATTTTTTGTTTCTGTAAAGATAATAGTTTTGTTTACTCTTCCGTTTTTTGCTGTGAAGTCTGTCCATGTCACTACAAGAAAAACATTGAGGCAATGGAGCATGTCCAGAAAAGGGCAAYAAAACTGGTGAAGGCTCTACAGAGTAAGTCTTATGAGAAGTGGCTGATTGTTTAGCCAAAAAAAAGAAGGTTCAGGGGAAACCTTGTCACTCTCTAGAACTACCTGGTAGAAGGTTGTAGGGAGCTGGGGATCAGTTTCTTCTCTCCAGTAAAAAGCAATAGGACAATAGATACCAATTCAACTTATGCCAGTGGAGGTTTAGACTGGATATTAGGMATAATTTYTCCTTGGAAAGGGTTGTTCAAGCATTAGCAGAGGTTGCCCAGGGAAATGGTTGAGTCACGATTCCCAGAGGTATTTAAAAGACATGTAAATGTGGCACTTGGGGAYATGATTTAGGTATGRATTTAGTAGTTAAAAGTTCATGGTTGGACTTGATGGTCTTAGAGGTCTTTTTCWACCTCAATAATTCTGTGATTCTAAAACTAGAGGGAATTAAGGTATGCATAAATGTATTTACATATATTCTCATTGACTGTCATTTTTTCCAAAACACAATCATGAGAGGTATGGATTTTGTAGTGGCAAAACCCCCAAATTAATTAAATAATCTTATTCTATTTTTCTCTTGCTCTTAAAAAAAATGAAAAAAACCCCCATACCACATGTCTTTTATTTTACCTTTAGAAATAGTCTAGACAGGAGATATTTCTCAAGCAAAATGCTGTAAGTTTCTTTTGTGTCAAAAGCTTCTTTCTTTTATCTCAACAAAACTATAAACATAAAGAACATTTCAACTCAATAAGTTTTCGAAAGATAAGCCTTTTCAATTGCTAGCAATGCCCTCTTTTGACATAGATCAATTCTCCCTTCCACTTCTAAAGGTGAAGGAACTGCACCACTGCATCAATTATCCCCAAAGACAGATTTTTATGGTTTCGCATGGCAGACCACTTCCATTTTCACTGAGTGAAATAGAGTAAATGAAAACTTCCCTTTGCCCAAAATGCCCCACCTCTAACCCTTCCTGTTGGAGCAGCCCAGGCTCTGACTCAATTCCAAGCAGACTGGGGAAAATGAAGTAGCAGATTATGAACAAAAGTATCTAAATAGAAAGATTTGGGAATTATTTTGAGAAATTAAAACYAAATGACTGACCCAAACCTCCTGGTATTTTCTGGCTGCTTTGACTACAGTAAGTGCTCATTACCRATCAGGTTAAGCTTGCCTCTCTTTCTAAAATGGGCATGTACCTTGTTAAATGAAAATTTAAAGGCAGTAATTGATAACGTAGGCAAGGCAAAACAACTAGGCATGAGAATGGAAGTAAAGATCAGCTTCAGGAGCCCCTGAGGAACCTGAGTGTATTCTATTGGACCCAATAAGAAGCATGTCAGAGTCCTGAAGGAACTGCCTGGCTAATTGTCAAGCCACTCTGCATGATATTTGAAAAGTCATGGCAGTCAGGTGAAAAAGTAATGAAAAGACATTCCCTGGTATCTACACAGGCTGGGGGTTAAACAGCTGGAGAGCATCCCTGCTGAGAAGGGCTTGAAGGTGCTGGTGGGTGAAAGGCTGGACATGACCCACTCATGTGCACTCACAGCCCAGGAAGCCAAACATGTCCTGGGCTGCATCCAAAGCATCATGACCAGCAGGGTGAGGGAGAGGATTCTGCCTCTCTGCTCTGCTCTGGTRAGACCCTCATTTTGGAGTGGCTGCATCCAGCTCTGGGGTCCCCAGCACAGGAAGGACATGGACCTGTTTGAGTGAGTCCAGAGGAGGGTTACCAAGATGGCTAGAGGGGTGGAGCACCTCCCCTGGGAAGAAAGGCTGAGAACATTTTGTTTGTTTAGCCTAGAAAAGAGAAGGGTTCATGGTGAYTGAATTGCAGCCTTCCAGTACCTGAAGGGAACTTCCAAGCAAAATGAAGAAGGAGTTTTTACAGGAACATGTAACCACAAGGGGGGAGTGGTTGCAAATTGACTGTAGGTTTAGATCARCTWTTAAAAAATTCTTTACTGKGAGGGTAGTGTGACACTGTAACAGGTTGTCCAGAGAAGTTGTGAATGCTGGATTGGATGGAGCTCTGAGCARCCTTGTCTAGTGAAAGYTGTTCCTGCTCATGRTGCAGGGGTTGKACTGGTGATCTGCAAGATCCCTCCYAAGCCAAACCATTCTGTGATTCWTAGAGAATACAAMGGTCAGAACTTGAAGAGTCTACCAARTTAAGTAATTAATTCAAAGTTCTCCAGAGCTTTATTCTGGTTGCACCCAATATGCAATTCTGATTGGATTATGCTATCACAGAAATGCTGCTATATCTTACAGGAACAGAATTATTTACCAATGAAATAATCAATGTAAATTGTACTGGAGCTTGACATTTTATTATGCACTTTATTTCTGTTAACACCCACTATAAATTATTTTATACATGTATATATATATATGTAGATATTATTTTTAGCTATCTGGCAGCTTTTTTTCCCAGTGATACAGAGAAAATTAAGCAGGAAAGTTTTATTAAAAAAAATAAAGCAAACAACAAAATACATTTATGTTATGTATGTAACGTAACTATCCTAAAAAAATAGAGATTTCAACTAAAACCTAAGTGTGAAGTTCTAGGGAAAAAAATCTTATCCTAGAAAAAAATCTTATCCTAGAAAAAGTCTTATCCTTATGCTTTTTTCTTCAGATGGATAATTGTACTCTCTTATGCTCCCACAACTACCTGGGTATAATCACTTTAAGTAACTAAAAATTAAAGTCTATTAAATTTACAGGACCTGTTATTAGCTCTTATAGGTGTCATGTAGCATCATTAGGTCAGTCACTAATATTGGGTCAGTCACTGCTTATCTAAGTTACTTAAAAATAATGTACTGCTTTTTATTAGCATGACTTCTTTTGCTGTGGAGAATACAGAAAGGTTGAAGTTTGCTTGTTTTTTGGATGAAATATTCAGATTTTCATTAAATTAAACTAAAGAACATGCACTACTCAATTTTTTAAAAAAATTAAACATAATAAAAAAGCAAAATACAAGAGTGGATAAAAGTGAAATAATATAATGGTAGACACCAAATCCCTTTAACATTAGCAAATTGTATRGACATTTTTGCTCTCTGTCTCTGCTGTATTAGCAATGTAGAACAATACATGTTCTCTTCAGGTGACAGAAAATTTATGCTRCCTTTGCAAATTAGTCAATCAATTAAAATTTTGAAATCTCATTGCTCTTCATTGTGCTSTTTTATGGAAATCAGATTTTTCTCTTGCTGATTTCAATTAACTTTGATTTCCAATCAAGTGAGATAAATTTTAATGTAATTTAAAGCAGTATTTTATTAGAAAGTCATGTTGTCTATCCTGATATTATTTCAACATGTAGTTAAGACATTTTATGAAAAATGTCACTTTTACATATGAGATTTTTCTAATATAAATAGTAAGCATTTAAGTTCAAATTTCTGTTGAGAAACACAAGATGATTAGCAATTTTTCCAAATAAAAATTAAAAGCAGTTTTACATTACCAAAGTACCCCACGTCATATTGTTGGGTGTTTTTCCATGCCTCCAATCTTTCTTTTCAGTTGTTCTGAATGTATTCCTAAAATGTATTTCTTTAACTCARTCTTGTTTGTAAGACATACCTAACTAAGCTACAAATTGAGGTGTGTTCAGACTTTCAGAAACCAAGCAGTAACTGCAGCTCAGTAGGTTCCTGCTTTATGAGGGTGCCTTGTTTYTCATTCATGTGGAATATTCCATTGCCATGGCAAGCAAGAACAGAAATGTGTTAACAGAGACTGCGGTGGAATTATTTAGGATGTTATAGGAGCTCTTGATTTTAAAGGTGTTTTTTGATGTGTGTGTGTGTATTTAAAAATCCATCTTTTTTAAAAAAGCAGTKCAATGGAGTTCCTAAAGTCACCATGGCTTGTAATATCTGGGCAGAGAAGCATAAGAATAAAATRTTTTTGTGGAAATATAAGTAGATGYTGGAAAATATTTGGTGGACATGTRAATGTCAYGTTATTTGTGTCCTGGAAAGAATGAAATGTGGCATGGCCCTACCTTGCAGAGAAGGATACWCTATGGACATTTAGTGAGAGAATAGACAGAAAATTGAACAGCATTGTCCTTCAGTAAAGCTGACATTTTGTAAAAAAGAAGCAATTGTAGTGGTAGTAGAGGTTTCATACTGTTAGAAACTGGAATGATTCTTTGTGTAATTTTATTTCAAAAGACATGACTTTCACCAGGCAAATAATTTAAACTAGAAGGTTAAATATTGTTTTCCAAGTAATTTAACAATAGTCAGGGTATAAAAAAACCTATTTTAAGGTAACAGTGGATGAAAACAGTAGGCAGAGGATCATTTCCCTTTATCTAGCTGTGTATCTGACATCTTTTACCCAAAAAATATATTCTTTAAAAAGAAGAACCATCTCAGTAAAATACCATGATTTTTTCTTTTGCTATTTAGTGTTTGTATTTCTCACTCTATTAGGTGACCTGTAAAAAACCAATCCAGAAATAAACGATAGCATTATTACATGCTTCTGATGCCTTAAGATTTTAGCTTTTATATTTTTCAGATTCTGTACTGCATTAGTGTATAATTCTGAACTCTATACAGAATGCTAGTTAGCTTTCTTCACATTTTGGGCAGACCAAACAATCCTTCTGGGCCTGGTAATCAAGGTCACWCCATTTGCCTCAGGCCCTGGAAAGTATAAGCAAAAGTGAACTGAGAAGAACAGCACACCGGGGGAATGTGACTTCATTACCTAAAGCTATAATTGGACAATTAACCTCTGATATGCAAATAGACCAAACTTATATCTGTCTGAGAAAACCTGTACCCATCGTCCATCTCGGGTGTAGCCTCTGTGAGGCTTTGCACTGCCCAAAGGGTATYCTTTGAAGRTCTTTTAATAAATAYYTACTTTATTCTTTAAACTTTGTCTAGCYTCTGTTCTAGGTAGCCTCTCCAAAGCATCACTTTTGATAACTAACTAATAAAGTAATGAGATATTAGTTATCATTCACAGTACAACAAAAACTAGTTGCAACTCAAGAACTATTCATCTGAAAATTCACTAGAAATATGGGAACAGAGTTTAAAAATAATAAACGTTATCTTTCTTAGTAGTACTAAGAAAGTAGCACAATTCATTCAAAGCASTACTTGCTACAGCTCCTGTTCCACATAAAATAGAATTACTTTCCTAGGAAGAAAATACGAAATAAAAGTTATTTATTTGGAGGGAGAGTCCCTGTTTTTGTTTTTTGTTTTTGTTTTTTGGTTTTGTTTTTTTTTTTTAGCTTTAAGAGAGAGACGTGAGAGAGAGTATGGAATCAGATTCAGTATATAAGGTGCAACAACAGTGAAGTTTGTTGGTAACAGAAGGAAAGTGGGAGGTAAAGTTTTGAAGTGAATAATCACAGCTGCCTTCCACCTCTGGGAACCTATACTCAAACAAGGTCAAACAGAAAATTAATTCTGTGATCTCTTCACAGTCCCACTCTACAGTTAGAAAAAGTCATGACCAAAACAGCAAGAGACTTGCTGTTAAAAGCTGAGCTACAAACACAAGGTTTTCCCTCACATGCTTCAGCCTCTGGCATCCAATGAGTCCTGAGCACAGTGCTTTATCTGTGAGGTTATTGACCTGGGTAAGGTGAAGCCCATCCATCTTTAAAAAATCTGTCTTGACCTGTACAATTAATGACTTACCAGAAGCAGTCTTTCTCACCCCTTGGTTTCCAAAGGGTTAAYGGAAAATAAAATCAATTATTTGCCAGTCCCTACAATCATAAAGAAAATACTTAACTTTGATTATACACTTAAAGGAAGCTATAACACTTAAGAAATTACAAGACACAGTTTTACATACAAGTTTTACTCTGGGTTTGGTGAAAAAATTAGTAGAAATTAGGGCAATGTCAGTTAACAAAATTAAACAAAACATTGTGTCTAAGTGATATTTAGGTTGGATTTTGTGACCTCTTTTTGGACCTGATAGAAGACAGTCAGAGCCCAGAGCATGCTGGCTTTATCTCATTCCCTATCACCACCTTCAGTGATACCATATGGTCTGACAAAGGAGATTAGCGATTAAATTATTGAATCACATTATTGCTCTGCATACATTTTTCCTTTCTTACATTTTTATGCTTCCATAGCTACAACAATATTTCTTTTGGAGCACAATTCAAATTCATTTTGTATTCTCCCATTTTCTGCAACGTTTATCTAGAGTAATATACAATAATTTCAGTGTGGATTTCAGATTTTAAGGTCTTCATTTACTGGCCACATTTTGAAAAATSCTACTGAATATGCAAAATAAAAAGCTGTTTGCAAAATTAAGCAACAAAATATTTCACTGTGTCTTGTCACTACTGTCTCCTGCCTATTTAAATGCTTTAGTGAGGTTTAGTTCCATTGTAATTGAGCAACATTCCAACATTTTTAAATAGCAAAAAGATGTACTATCATCTCTCCTTTTGCTAAACACTGAGGAGAAATATCTTGATTGGATGGAGGTGGAATGTAGGTGTGTGGGTGGATGTGTTCTATGTGTGAAAAATAACTACAGAGAAAAAAATTATTTTCATTTTAGTTTTTATAATGGTGTAATTTGTGATCACTTTCTGGTGTTAAAGCTTCTGAAAACAGTATTTCCAAAGCCTGTGTAACTCCCAGTATTAATCAACAGACAGGTGCTTAGAAATAGGGTTTTTTTTGAAACAAYGCTTTTCAAAATTTTATGCTATAAATTATTTACCTTTTTTATATCATTGAGTAGCAAGCCAAAAACAATAATGTTACTTACCAATTTTTAGAAACAATGTGTTGAAATATTCAGTATATTCTGCTGTAAATAATGCAATTCATAAAACATATATTGTTGCCTTACTGTAAGGTCTAGCATTTGTTACTCCAACTTCTACTTACTAAAACTTCTCAACAATGGTAGAAAAAAAATCATTAGTCATTATATTTCTAAAATTTTTCTTGCCATTTAATTTTTAAAATTGGTAGCAGTCTCTATAACAAAATTAAATTGTCCAATAGAAAATCTGCAACTGAGAGCACCAGCACAGACTTTCCAATGTTCCTTCTAACTCTGTGTCATCTCTCCAAGCAAAATCAAGAGTTTATGCTTAGGGAAAAAGTAAAAAATTAATGTTTCACTCACTACTTGTTCTCAGCTTTTGGCAAGAGTTATCTTGAACACGGTTGTAGTTTTAGAACCCTYGAGATACTCTTTAAGATTGAGTTATCTGAACTTAAAAGCTACTCTCCACACCTTCCCCTGTTGACTGTATGCTACTGAGTAGTGAACAGCATGTAACCTTGACAGTTTGCTCTCCTRTGAGATTAAATGCCAATGTACTTCAAAAGCCTTTCTGGCTCCTCCCATGATGTTGAATTTTAGTCTACAGGTTTTGTTCAATACTTACCATCTTTCCAGTCAAAATTTCAACCAGACTTAATGAAATACTCAGAAGTAAAGCAGAAGCTATTTTATCTGTATGTCTTAAAAAAAAACCTAAACCATATTCAGTCTATCAAAAAATGACAAAAAGGATAARATATTTTCATCACAGAAGTGTTTCATTTGAAATTTGAGCCTATTATTTTCAGGGTTAAGTCAGCACCTTCTTCAATTTCGCTTGGTTCTAAAAGATGGCTTTGGTGAAATTCCATAATCTGACCAGAAAATAACCAATTACAATCTAAACGTTGAAGAAATTCCTTTTCATATGCCTTATTTTTCAAGTCCTAAGATATGGAATGCAATGTATTAGTTTTTAAATTTGAATAAGGGAGATTCTTTTCTTCACTCTTTCACACAGAAGTTAAGAAGGAACACAAAACACTTTTTTCCTTCTCATAAATGTGGAGTAACAAATTAATATCCTGCAATATCTCATAAAATTCAATGGCCATTCTGCATGACAGCAAACAGCATTTTGTCTGAATGATTTGTAAAACATAGGTCTGTTTCCCTTTGAGTTTATACTGTATTGCAGAARAGCTCTTAATACACAGGTTCTCTGTGAAAACAGGAAACAGCAAACATCCTAAACTTTCCGCCAGCTTCTCTTCCCCTGAGAAAAATAAAGGATGCCCTGTTGTCTTCGTTTTGGCCAAGGAAAGGGTTAATYTTTTGGAGTAGCTGTGATAGGGCAGCTGTGTAGATGTGGCCAAGACATTGTGTTGACACTTTACATGAAGATCATCAAAGAATGTGCCTGGTTTCCCTGGTCTTGGGAAAACATGGTGGATGTAGAGTYCACCCRCTCATTGYTCATTGTTTCRTCTTGGYGAGCATTTTGCATGTGAATCACCCTCTCTTTTGCATCCAGTTGTTATTGCTATTATTTCTGTCACTGTTCATTTACTTATGGCATTGTTGTTTCCAGTAAATTGTYCTCATCTCAAYCTGTAATCYCTGTTTTTCATGTCTCCCAGTGAAGAGGGGAGAGAAGCAAGCAGGTGGCACCTGGCTTGGGAGAATTTTGGTGGGGYGAGGCACTGGGGAATGTTGTTTCCAAACCAAAGCACCACTGTTGAGAGCAGGATGGAAGCTTGCCAGTAAAGAGCTATAAAGGGTCCTTAARTTGTGTAAGTTACACTCTCCTTTTTTATAATCCCCTCTGCTAAATTTTCCAGGGACAAGAGATTTAGGATCAAGAAGCCACAATTACCAGCTGTTACCCATAGCATCTCACTTGTAGCGAGATTTCCTTCTGTACTAATAAAGACATCATTGAGGTTCACAGAGATTCTGACAGGTCTGAACCACATGGACCCATTCCCATCTGTTACCTTTCCTGGGTCAGGCTTTGTAGACACCAATAAAATGCCCACTCTCTTTGTTCCCTACCTCTTTGTTGTTAAGGCAGTTTGGTGCTATCACAATTCTCTCTTTATTGGTAAGGTTTATTTTGGACTCTTTGGATAAATATTAAAAATGTTACATCCTCTGCATTCACCACAAAGCCATAAAATGAGATAATTTCTCCATTTTGTTTCATTGTTTGTTTGCTTGGTTTTCTTGTTTTGTTTTTCATAATTTTTCCCATAAAAACCCCATAATTTACTTTCAAAAGAATCATGAAATARGCAATGGAAACTAATAAGAATGAACAATGTGCTGGAAAGGAATGAAATAATAATTACTTAAAAAGGAAGAACAATATGTCTAAATTAAAATGCTGGTCAACAGAACACAAAGCTGACATTTACAAAGGTTATGTTTGACTCTAATAAAATAAATGGCAGCTCTTTGTGTGCACAGTTGTCAATTAGCATTGCATATGTGTCTCTTGGATACATTTATTTTTGCCAATGATTCCTTATTCAAGATGCAAATATCTATTATTAATGTTCAGTAAGTACTCCTGACTGAGGGAAATAACTAAGAATAATAGTTACCTCTTTTTATTAGCATTTTCTTTTCATGAGAATGTCACTAAAATGAAAAAAATTATGTAACCTCTAAAATCAACAGAATTTTCTGGAAACAGAAGAATTAAAWACAGTAGAAATAGAAGAGTTATAAGAAAATTCCTCTTACTATAGGTTCAAGTGAGACAAGAAATATTCTTTTTAAGGTTAAATTATAGCATGTAAATCTGTTATTTATTTACTTTAARCTTCTCATCTATAACAGGGCTGCTAATGCAGACATGATTTATGTCGAATAATAGTTTTTAGCAACTAAAGGCAAGAATAATTTTCAAAAACATTTTTATTTATTGCAATGCAACTGTGTGGCTCCATAAAAGCCCAAATTTTGCGAGTCACTTATCTATAATGAAAATTTTATTTCCTTTTTTGCCCTCTATCAGGATAAGAAGCTCTCCAGCTGAAACTGAGGAGGGATAGAGTATATTCTTCTGGCATTGGCATGGAGTGCCACTCTGCCTCAAGAGGAAATGCAAAGGAAGCTGGCTGCATCACTCATTAAGCCRGAGCTTTTCTGGATGCTACACAAACCCCTGGGTGGCACACAAAGGGGCTTATAGACGGAATCATATCTCAATATCAATTTAAATTAGGGTTTTTTTCATTATTTTGCAGCAGTAAGACCCCTTACTTTCTCTCCTAAAGAAAAATATCTATAGAAATGCACAGATGACTTTTTCGCAAGATGGAGAATTATTCAATAGCCTGATGTCCATGACACCAGAAAGGGCAGCTAACGGTATTCTGGTTCTAGTCTTTATTTAGAATAATTTTAAATTTTGTATGTAGACAGTCATTGCCCAAAATGAACAAACAATGCGAGCACAATGGATTTGAAACTAGGTGTGGTGGGTTGACTCCTGTCAGCAGCTAAACACCTGCCCAGCCTCTTGCTCATTTACTTTTCTCATCAGACAAGAAAAAAAATAAAAGGAAGGCAAGAAAACTTCAAGTCAAAATAATGACAGYTTAATAAGGAAATCAAAAGATGCTTGCAGTAGCAAAACACTCCCCACTGGCAGGTGGTTGTGCAGCCACTTCCTGCAAAATCAAGACCCCAGCATGGGTAATAGTTGCTTGGTAAGACCAGTGTCATAATTACAAGCATCTTCTGCTTCCTCCTCCTCTCCTCAAGCTTTTACTGATAAACATGATGTCATATGRCATGGAATATCCTTTTGGTCAATTTGTTGACAGTTGTCCAGGCTGTGTCCCCTCCCAACCTATTGCTTACCCAGAGCCTGACTCCCGTAGGGAAAAGCCTTGATACTGTACAAATGCTGTGACAGCTGAAACACTGATGTCTTATCAACACCCCAATTATATGTCTACCATGAGGAATATCTGTTTCCCAGACAGTTCCATTAGGAAATGTAAACATGATAGTTCTGAATACTTTGAAATGAAGAGTTCCAGTCTCCACCACTGGAAAATTTTTGGATCCTGCCTATACACAGACAACGCATCTCAATTAGTGCAAATAGCTTCAGACCTATTCTACATTTCCATGTTTCCTGCCACTAAGCCCAAGTCAGCTTTTGCGGTGGATACTGACCTRTAGAGAACTCTGTCAAATTAAAATCTCTCTTCAGTGCTGAACATGATTTCTAGTGAAATCAATGGCAACTTCTTCTTATACCATTGTGATTACCTCTGCCTATTTTTTCATATATTAACATTTATGTCTTGTTGAAAAATCTGTGCAGGAAAAAAAATCCATAAACATTTTTTACAAGTCAGGTTCAGTTATAAGCCTTKATATTCTGCCCATCAGTAGATTCAATCCACAAGCCAAAAAGGGATTTAAAGGTGCTCTATTATTTTACTAACTCCTGTTTTGAAACTATTTCTCCAACAATTATTTAAATAAAGTACTTTATCTAAGAAAATATATTTTTCATTTTAATATGTTGAAAATGAGGCAGTTTATATGGAAATGATTTATGCCTTCAGTATCTCCTTTATAAAATGAATATTTCATTGGTACTTATTTACATCTAGAACACTAACAAAATGCTTAAATTTATTTCCAGATGAACTTGCTGACAATTTAAATGTAATAACATCTATAATAAACAAATATACTGGTACCAAGGCACAATACAAGAGTGTTCACTAATAGTCTGATAAAGATCAAAGGCTTTGCTCATCTCAGGAAGAAGAAAGATCAAGATTWATCCATAGAACAAACCAGAAAATCATATTTTTTTATTATTTTAGTAAATGATAATGAAATGTTTTGTGCATCTAATGTTTATCTGAGCTGTCCTATTTATGACTACAGCAGAGCATTCTATTCTGAATTTTTACCTCCAGCTTAAACCAAGATAAATGCAATTATTCAACAGAATSCACATAGAAGCCCTAGATGAGTAAATGTGTGTTCCCAAAATGTATTATATAAATAGAAATATCTTCCACAGAAATGTAAATCTTTTAAAGGCAATATTTTTTGGGAAGTGAATGCAGAGTCAGACGAGAGATACATAAAGAGAGGTTTCATATTGTTAGTTATACCTCAGCAGGAACTGTCAATATGCAGTCCTTCCTGTCAAGATTTAACACCTTTAACATTTAACTCAGAACCTAGTTTGGAAAGTAGTTTAAGAACTTAACTATTAAAACTATAGGTACCATCTGCCTGAGTAGCATCATCACTACTGCATTCCTCAGTAKCAAGGTGCTCTCCCTCAAATTGCTYCTTCTTCTAGTTGGAAGCTGCATTCTTGTAACACTATGTCTAACTTATAAGTACCCAGGGAACTGTATGACTGACTATTGACGTACAGTTTGACCTTGTAGAACTACCAGTTGAAAAAGATTCTTTCCAGTTTCTTCCAGCACTTCCAAATACTCCCACCAGTGATAGATGAGGAACACCTAAATCTGCGCTGAATTCTTCACGCTTATGCCACTTATATGCCATGTTCCACATCCAGGCCTCATGCATTCTTCACTCTAGGGAGTGAATATATACAATTTCTCAGCTGATGTGCCATATAGACACAGTCCCTACCTATTTACCTTGCATGCATTCCCCAGAAAGGTGGTTTACTATTGACAGACAAATKATTACAATGGAGAAAATCCTGAAAGCACAAAACTGGTCTGGAACCAGTAGATAGATTTCCTATTTGTTACCATTTTCATGTCAATAACTTATATATTTCGTGTCAAGACTTAAATATTAGTCTTGTCATTAGTTTTAGTATTACTAGTGATTCTGCAATTCAATTAACTTCATATTTAAAAATATCAAAAGCAAATCTGAAAGTAGCAAAACAGGACACATTCCACTGAGACAATCTCTTATCTATCTGTATATGAAGTCTAGGTCAAACCATAAACTCAGTGGTGCATGTCCCTTCCTCACACATCAAATAATTAGGAAAAAACTTGATCTTCTGTGTTGTCTTCACCATCRTTGTTTACTTGGAAGAAGAAACTATTGGCCAGATGTACTTTCATTTAGCACARGGTTCCACTTTTGAAGCTGAAAGAATTTTTTGAGACCAGGAGCCATTCTGGACATTTTCCTGGATAAAAGAAATGTCCTTAATTATTCCTGAATTTTTTCCCATCTGATTTTTTTTTACACACACTGTATGTTTCAAATCCATGCTTTCTCTGAAATGCTTTGAACTCTTTAGTGCTCACCTTTGTTCCCTGGGCCCTCTGAACTGTTTTCCAGCACTTCCAGAGAACTGTAGTTYATCCTGAGGTAATTTTTAAAGCCAAGAGCAACAGTCTGTGCTATCATGTCACTATTATGAAAACAACGATTCAGTGGCACTGGTTTAAGGAACCTATGGATGATAACTCTCCCCTTGAGATTTCCTTGGGGTAGTGGAGGGGAAGAGTGGAATGAAACAAAAAAACTCCTTATTTTTTCCATTCAGAATTTACTTGTCAAGATAAAATTAAACAGTAAAAGAAACAGAAAGTACCTGGAAAATATAAGAATTTGTTATTGGATAAAAAATATAACTTCATTTTTCTATTTCATAGGTTGATGGTAATGTAACAGAATAATATGATTTCCCAGGTAACACAAATTAGCTAAATCATTCCAAAGTATCATACATAAATTATAAATTTAAACTRCATATTATTTATCTGTGCTGTAAACTCATGCTATTTCACTCCTTACTCTTATTCTTTCCAATCCCTCTATTAWTTCTAGCTAGTTTTCTTAACCTGGTCTCCCAAGCAAATGAGCCTAAGGATTTCTTACGTCTATGTCTCAAATCTCTACTTTTAATCAAAACTGATGAAAATAACTGAGATMTCAAAATCATTAAGTTGCTGAAACTTACATGGAAAAGGCACCCAGGTAGAAGACATTAATTCTTTCAGAGGAGGGAAATAATGTGGAATTAGCTCAGCTAGGTAATTAAGTACCAGGGACTGGGAGAATTGTAGGAAATCAACAAACATCAAATCAGTTTTCCRTAGAGAAGTCTGTTTCGATTCCAAAACAAAAGAGGCCTTGTAGAAAAGAAGATGTTTTTCTCAATGCACAGGACAGTTCATCAGAAATCTTAATATTCAGTCTTCTGGGCWATTTCTCTCTTATTAAAATCAATATAAAGCATTAGACTCTCACAGTCTGGAGAGATGTTATGCTTCATTTTCAAAAGCTCCCTTAACTCCTTTAAAGAGCATCTTAATTTCCTTTACTCTCATTGAAAACAGAATGCTTAATTCTCTCAGGCACTTTTGAAATTGCACTAGAAAAATAATACAAACTGTACATATCTAGTGTGCTTATTATAGCTCATCTCACATTCCAAAGTGGCATTAATTGTTTAAAATTTAAAAGCAGACTGGAACTTATATTTTTCAGGCTATAATATGGAGGAAAATTTACTTTATCTCCCCCAAAATAGTGCAAAACCCCTACTTGTCTGCTAGTACTATCTTACACATGGTGTGTTAGTCATTTAGAATTGCCAGATGAAAGGCTCCTAAAGAGAAGGAAGATATTTTCTGGGTATGGAGAAATTATGAGAAAATAACCTGTATTTTTTAGCAGAATACAAYTTTTCTGGTGCATGAGATATCTTTCCCCATATGCTTTCAAATAGCACCTTAATACATGAAGAAACATCATTTTGCTACATCTCTTCAGTATTAAGAGCACCAATAAATTCTATATAAAAGAATGTAAAAAACCCCAAAAACAAATTATAAAATTAATATTGAATSTTTTTCTTTTCATTCCTGAAATACATTAAAGAAATTGCACACAGAGAAGATGAGGTTCAATCCAGAGCTCACAATACAGACTCATGTCCTGATGCCTAACTACGCAGAGGATGTCCAGTGAAAGAAAGAAAGGACCTAAATTTCCTCCCCATCAATGGCAYGACTCAAGCAATTGGCAATGCCATGTCCTGACTTGGATGATGCTGCAGCATTGAGCAGTCACCTGAGATTGCAGTAATTCAGCAGTTGTGATGCAGCATGTGCCAACAGGCATCTCACATGCTGAAAGCAGCATTGGAGAAGCCTCTGTCAGCACAGAACAACTGTATTGAATTTAGTGACCAGAAAAAATATTATCTACTCCTAGACACCTGATTAGATTATTTTCATATTAAGCAACCATGTGTAAATAGATGCATATACAGATGTAAATGAATCGTTATAAACAAAACCTTCAGAGCATGGTGAAGCTTCCAACCACAAATGTAAATTCTACTATAGGGAAACAATTAAAAAAGATTTTGAAAGAAATTGCTCTTCCTTGCTGTCATTGCATATTAATGCAGGGAAGACTATGAATATGTATCGAACTTGAAACACTCTGATTTGCAGTGCTTGGCTAAAGCTGGGAGGGCCTTATCCAAAATACATTCTTGCTAAAACAGCACATCACTGCCACAWTTAGAAAACTGACCCTTAGCTTTTATTGGAAATGCTCAAGATAMAAAATTTAAAAGAATGTTTCTTATTTTTTCATTGTTAGAAATRCAACTTATTCTGTGAGCAGCAGTAGTAAACAAGCACATTTGTGAGTTCTTTTCCAAAATGGATTCTCTAATAAGGATTACATCTTTTTSCTCAGAGGGAAAATCAATTTACCTGAGCATCTATCGTAATGACATTAATGGAAATAAAAGATACTGGCCATTTCCACCACAGGTCAAATTGGTAATCAGGTTATAAAGTCATTAAGAAGGAGAAAAATAGTCAAGACAGCCATAGTCACAGAGTGCAGACTAAGAATGAGAAGCTGGGGGGACAAGATACACACACAAAACCTCCCACCCCAAACTGATTCCATTAAGTTAATCAATGCTAAGTGTAGTTCTCTCTCTCTTCTTTTGTTTGGGTTTTGTTTGTTTGTTGGAGTGTTTGGGGGATTTTTTTGTTTTTGTTTTTTGTTTAGTTTTGGTTTGCTTTTTTTAACCAGCACTCATGTGAGAACTTTTTATCTGATTCTGCTTCATGTCTGTCTCTTAACAGTTTTATAACTACTCAACAAACCCRAACAGACTGATCAAAAAAAAAAGAGACAAGAAGACTAGAATCAAATTATGTCACTCAAATTCCAGAAGTTAAAAAGACTGACCCTTCCTCTCTCATTCTTCCTCTGAGAGTCTTACACTCTCAACAGAAATCTTCAGGTATAAGCAGAAATGTACAAGGCAGCAGAGACTCTGGGAAGGCAAAATCCTCATAACTGCCACAAGTGTGCAGAAAATATCAAATGGCCTTCAGGTCTTCTTAGGAGCCAGTGTTGCTTGGACAAGAGTCAGATTTGCAGAAGACAAGTCTCCCATAGTGCTTACAGCATTGTCTGGCATAACATTAAAACAGCTCAAGAAACAAGAGTATTGAAACCTGCAGTATGCTCCTACACACCCATCCCTTCCAACCTATCCACCAGAGATGCTTCTGCAGCAGCTTCAGAAATCTAGTTTATAATGTCARATTTTAAATTCYCAAGTAGTAAAATTTGAATGGCTCAGCTAAAGCAAAATAAGACCTTTATCAAYCACAAGAAAAAAAGATTAAGCAACCCAAAGTTAGAGATAAAACAAGTCCTTTTATCCTGGAAATCATAACTGAAACATTGTCTGCATTGGATTATTGTCTAGTTAGAATATATTTTGCTGGCATTTTACAAGACTTAGGAAGCTATAATTTTTTTTTTCCATTTTTGCAGATGCAGACCACTTAAAACCTGGGCATTTGATGCCCATTTGAATCCTATTTTACTCTTTTGAGCTGTGTCCTATGTCACCCTTTCAGATGGTCAAAAACTCCACAGATTCCCAAATGGGCAATTAATTTTCTCACACACTCACTGAGATTTTTCTTAATTCAGTAGCAACTAAGAAAACTCCTAAGGATATATAAGGTATAATGCATCACACATCACTGTTTTAATTTCAGCAACTGTTTCAGAATTTCAAAGAAAATGGATTGACTTTTTTCCTACAGCACTGGWGGGGTGACTGACATCACATTTATAYCAGTCCCATTCCAAGCTGAGCCAATTTTGTAATAAGCTTACAGCTGACATGCTGGATATTGAAAGGAACCTGTGTTATTCAGAAATATTTGGTAAGTTCCAAACAAAGCAATTCTGGAAGGCCCAGTCCAATGCAGCTATTTATTATTAATTATGTTATTATTATTGCATGCACTCCTAAGGCACTCTCCACAGTCCATCTGGTGTGCCCCTTGCATAATTTAGTACTACAATTGCTYTTTACTGAAAAGAAGGAAAGTGAGACTTTCCCTCTCCTTCTTTTGCCTAGAAAGGGCTCCTTTGCAAAAATGCCAAATCAGAATGGTAAATACATGAAGTGTTCAGGATACAACATCAGGAACATTCTAGCATCCAGTGACAAGATGACAATCACAAAGGCATAAGTTTGACAAACTGCCATGGGAATAACTCTTRGCTTAGCCTTGTGGTTTTCCTGATAGTAGAAAATTCTTACAGAGGCAGATATGCTGAAACAAGCAGACAACCAAGAACCACCAAAAAAAAAACAAACCAACCGAAGAAAAAAACCCAAGCTTAAAAATATCTCTTTTTGTCCTACAGGGTCAAGTTCCTCCTGTTCATTATAGCTCCCAGTCTAGATTTGGAAAAAAAAGCAAGCCATAAGTAACAGGGTCCCATGCTACTAAGAATTAGTAGAGGAGGACTTGTGACTAATTTGGAAAACACAGAATGAAAGAAGAACATGAAAAAATACAAATCGTCTACATCTATGTTACAGGGAAGAATCCTGACTTCCCTTCAGAAATAAGGTTATCATGAATGATAGAAAACATAAATTATTTTCCTAATTTATGCAGTTTTATAAACAGAAAAAGAAATATTGATGAAGACTTTTTAAAGAAAACTSTAAAAACAGTAGGATTTTTTGCCAATTTAGTGCAACATTTATATCCTTTCTCTTTAGTGTCTAGTCTTTGTAATAGCACTTGCATCAAGCAGAGTTTTTGGTAAAGAGAGATTAAAGTCACCAGCTGATGGAGGAAAAAGACTGTAGGCAAAGAATCAATGGATCACAGGAGGCAAAAAGATGGATGGTACTTCAAGAAAGGGCACAAATGGGAGTCAGTTGTCATGTGCASGCAGACACTACATCTTGTCATTTGATGGCATTTAGAGTCTCACAATAAAATAAGTCTTTCTTGAAATGAAGACTTTCTGCATGGTTCTCTGACTCTTTCCTGCCCTCCACAATTCCAGTTAATATAAAGATTTTGTAGCTATAGTACATCTRCACATCTACTGCATAATCCTTTATTACACRGTTTATGAACTTTCTCACATCTCCCTTTTCTAAACTTGAAATAATGTAAATCTGTTTCAGACTCTGAAATGCAACTTACTGAAGCATCATATTCACCATCATTAGGTGTTTTAGTTTCTGGTCAAGAGATTACTTTTTCCAGGKGACTTTGGACTTCTAAAATTACTGTTGAAAATCCTCAGAAAGATTTAAAAAAATAATTACTATGCAGTACACATTAGCATTAATGAACTATATACTCTGGAAACATATACATGGAAGGCATTATCAACCCAGAAGGGYAGACATATAATTTAGAAAAATTATTCACCTCAAAGATTGCAAAACCAAAAATTATATAATATTTAAAGAGTTGAGGAAAAAAAAAGCAGATTTAAAACAAGAATTTCTTTTATCATCACACTACAGAGAAAGAAGAATAATGCTCATTATAAGCAGGATTTGGATTAATTAATCACCTGTTGATTGCAAGTAGTCAGKGTGTTGTAACCAGGAAAAAAAAAGAGACATGAAATTATGAAATTAATAAATATGGGAAGCTATTATTACCATCAAATAAAATATTGGTTAGACCTTACCTAAAATATCAGATGCAAGTCAAGTCACACATTTTTTCACACATATTCACTTTGTTTTTTTCAAACTCACCTAGTTATTAGAATGGGCAAAAGAAGAGTTAATCGAAGAAGAAAGGTGRTGTCTGAAAACTGATGTCTAGAAATTGGCTGAGTTATTTGAGCCTGAAAAARGGATTCAGAAGAGATATGATCACTTACTAGAGATATATCAAATAGGTAAGTGTGAGAAAATTGAGAAAGCAGAGTTACTTATAGCTAGAGACATTATTACKATGGGAAAAAAATGTATATACCCAGACTACAAATCAGGAGTTAGAAAAGAGTACCTAACTACCAGTAAATGCAGTTTCTCAGAACAGAGACATTGCAGGAGCAATGGAGATAAAAATGGATCCTGATAAGTAAGTGAAGGTGTTAAATAATATTAATAATTCTGCATTTAGTAGTTTTATTAGCTTAGCATGAGCCCTGTATTTCACATGATCTTTTCAATCTGGTAATTTGGTTTTCTGGGAAACTTCTCTTTGATGAATGATCTCTCCCAGCAAAAACCAGCTATGTCTATTTCAGTGAAAGAACACTGAATAAACATATTTTTATTCTTAGCTCTGTGCTCTCTTGCAAGATTAAAGTTATAATACACAGGAAGAAAGCAAAACAAATGTATCTCACTGAGATCTCACAATGCAAAATGAACACAAATTTTCCATGTGGAGTAAGTTATAATAGCTGAGATATGATTAATCACTGGGAGATCTGTATTCAAATCAACAAGTGCAGTACTGGTAACATTCTGGATGTATAAAAACGTCCAGAGCTCTTAAACTTGTAAGAGTCTTCCAATTTTAAGGCTGCACTGCTGAGGCATCACACATGCGGTCATTTAAAATCCATGGAATTAAATCAGTCAGGTACCTCTGGATCCATGAAAAAAGGTCCATGATAGTGCAAGGTTAGAGAAAGACTGTGCTGCTAAAAAATAACTGATATGCGTTTTGCAAACACTCCATCAAATTCAGCTGTGACTGATGATTCATTTAATTAATAAAATCCCAAGGCTATCCTAACCTAACGTTTTGGGCATCCCATATTCAGATTTAGCTGTGCCTTCATTGTCCCAGCTGTTATGAACTCTGCAGAAAGAGATTTATTGTTTTAGTCACTCCGAAAAACAAGCCCAGTGCCATTTGAGAGTTYGAAGCTCTAAGTCAGAGGAGTTTTTTCCAGGTTCAGACAAGTTTGCTTTTAACTGCYCAGATTTACTGTGAGTTGGTGTAATAGCATCATATTGCATTGTCTCCTGACTAAATTAATGTCTCTCCTTGTTTTTGTTCACTTTTTCTGCCACGATCTTTAAAAATCTGTTCTGATATTGTAATGTTACTAAATATAAGTTCTGGTTAGCAGGCTCTTTGGGGCTGCATTAAAATTAATACTGGCTAAAATTCTATATCAAAATTACAGAAGTGTTCACCAGTAATGCTGCTCAGAAGCTACAATGTTTTGCAACATTACCATCAAGATCTGTAACCTTTTTTTTTTGTCAATTGGTCTTAAGCCAAGTAGACTATATGGTTATCTAATGTGCTTATGCTGGGTGAAAAGTAAGATGATGATTTRAAGCTCACCCTCCTTTCTCTATGGACCTTTGCTGGACTGTGCTAGAGGCAGATTAGAGCAACAAAGAGGAACTTAAAAAACGAAATTAGGAAAAGACAGCTAAATAGACAATGATGGCTGGAGGAATGCATAAGGGGTCAGCAGCAGTCAAGACAGATAAGGATTATCTCAGGAAAATATGAGCAAATGTAAAAGAAAGGATCTTCAGATAGAAAAAGGGAAAATACARGCAYTTTCTAGATTTATCTYTCTAGWAGCTAGTCTTCTCCATACTAGGAACTTTTTTTATTACTTTTCTGGTGTAAGTACAGATACAGAAATAAACACCTAAATTTACTGCTTAAAAAGAAACAACAATTTCAGCAACTGAAAATCTGAAAGAAGTACAAATAAAATCATAGAAAATCATTAAGGTTTAAAATCACCTTTAAGATCCCTAAGTCCAACTGTGTATATAAGGAAAACTGTATGATCCATAAAGAAAAGTGAAATCTATTTATTCAGAGAAACCAAAATAAGATATTTATGCTAAGGTAAAGCAAARTGTTACTAAAATCAATTGTTCAGCTAACTCTAAGCTTTCAGAGAAATGGAATGCTGACAGTGAATTTTCATTCATTGAAGTACAGTGAGGACATACTGAACTTAAATATATTTAACTATCTCTGGGGAACAAACTATTCAAAACCATGTGCTCTTCAAAATACCTCTTGGACTTCTTCAATTTTGATGTACAGCCTAGTGTTCTAGACAACATTCAAAACAGCAGAATAAATAGGAGACTACACTGATAAATTAATCAAAATCAAAGTAAATAAAGTAAATGCAGAAGGGGGGAGGTGTTTCTGCAAAAGATTTAGAAATATCTAAATGTAAATAAATGTGATTCCCAGAGGCATAAGTATGTATTTACAGAAAGTGGATTCAAATAGTCAGGATGTAGATTAAAGTCAGCCCATCAATTCTAACTCCAAGTAACCCAGGAACACATTTTTGATGGGTCTCTAATTGCCTTAAGTGCTGTCTCATCATAAACCTATTTAATGTGTAAATAAAAGAGAACCAAGTACAAAAAATAAGTTAACTGCTCACTGTACCTAAAGGCAGAGATATGAAATGAAATGAAAAGAAAACAATTAGTAAGCTACAATTTTACTTCTGTTTGGATATTTGCTTAGACAAGCCAAAGTGTATGGCTGCCCTTTGAAGCAAACAAAAGGTGTTAATTAGATACAGGATCAAAACACTTTTTAAAAATTTAAATTTATAAAACCAAGCAAGTTGCTTGCAGAAAAGGAGACATTTAAGGGCAGAAAAAAAGTTTTTAAACTAATGAAAATAACTTGTAAGAATTCATATACTTGAAATTAAAAAAAGGAAATAAATTCTAGTAAGAGATATTCCTCAAACTTTAGGGCTGTGCTTTGTCAGATATCTCACAGACCATCTGCCTTCTTAGCTTTATGTAATCTACCATGAGTAATGGCATAATGTCTGCAATTATATTTTATGTCATTAAGTAATTGCTTACAAAGGTGACCAGCAGCATGATGCTATGTTCTAATTAATTTCATTACACCAGAATTCATGAAGATATGTTCAATTCACCARCAAGGTCTTTATGAGACATAGCTCAGAGAACTTCTGATTCCAAATATCAATAATTAATTAAGAAAAGGAACTGAATAGAACAAGGTAGAACTTGTCAAATGGTTACTCAGGGCCCTGATTTCCCAGATTCTCTTAATCAAATACTACATTATCTCCATGTGTTATTGTAATCATTCTTATTTCCACTAACTAACAACCCTGYTACATGTCCTGAAAAGACATAAKCAAATGTTTTGCCTAGATACTGATTCAAATATTTGCTACATTTCAACAGCTGGAATTAATTTATTCCTAATACTTGTTATAAGGAGATACATTCCAGCAATGCATATATAAATCCAGTACCTGTTAAATCTTTAATATATGATACTCTAATCAACCTACTTTTGTTGTAGGCAAGCAAAGTTTTGAAAATTGCTTATTTGATTACTAATTTCCTCAGAAAACTGTAAAACTGCAATTCAGGAAAATACATGAAAACAACAAATGCTGTCTCTTGGCCCTATCTTTGGGGTGTTGAACACCAAAGTATTTTTTTGCCATGTCATTTCATGGATAGAATATCTCTTCAAACAATCTATCAGCATCTCCTCTAAGGAAATAACACAGTGTGGCACAGTGACTAACCACAGACATGCAGAGTTTCTTTCCGGAATCCAAGGGTACCCAAACCAGAAAAGGTTTGAGCAAGGAACTACCAGAAATTCACATTCTTCTGGTGAGGAAGAAATGAAATCTGGGCAGCTATTGAAACAATTAAAATTGTACTAGATAGTTAGTATAAGAATTTGAACCATTTTTTCAGAATCTGACATCCTAGAAACTCAAGCAAAATAAATTAAATAATAGCTGTCTCTGAAATTATCTTCCTCCCTTATGCAGATCATATATGGCACCAATATTTCATTACGAAATTGATCCAATCTTACATGAATGGTAAATTTAAAATTAGGTGAAGACACTTCAGGGAAGTTACCCTATATTTAACACACATATTTTACAAAGATTGTTTTGCTATGAATATTCCCAACATCCCTTACAAATAGTCATAAACAATGAAAAWTAAACACAAACAAYTGGCAAACCACCAAACAATCCTTAAAATAATATTTCAATTTTTCTTATATTTGAAAAGAGGAAACAAGAAAACCTKGAACACAGCTRTTAAAGAGGACCAGTTCATGTAAAGTTWCACTCTAGTCAATTCAGTACCTGACCCATTTCTAACCTTTATAATGTCTCTGTTACAATTTAGCTTATTCAAATTATTTGACTGARTGTAAAGRACCTTAYTGAYAATTGAGAATCCAAAGATTAAATCAGTAGTGTTACATCTGAAATAGTATGTTCARCTCACTRCTGAGGGCCATATATACAGGTAGATSTATAGTAACTTCTTCTTAGATCTGATTATTCCCTTGTCATCCCCAATCATTCCCAAAAATGTTACCTCCTTTCTTCTCTTTCTTTTGATCACTAAAAGTTAGCAGCCTCTGACTCCTAATGGGTTTTGACTTTTTTGTGTTGTTTTTCAAGACATAGACACACAGCAGGGAGCCGCATAAAACACTTTACATTCCTGAAAAAAAAATGCTTTAAGAATCACTTAGGAGTTGACAAGAATTAGCAGAAGTGAGAGAGCTTAATTCAATCAAGACAAGTAGGTCCTAAATTAAGTGTGAGATTCAATTTCTTCTCTTTCCCTTCATCTTTGAAATTAGTAAGAATCTGCTGATATACATCAACAGGTTTGAAATAACTGCCTGSAATCCAAATCTGGGGAGGGCCAACTAAATATGACCCAGTCATCTTGAATTACACTATGTACATGAAGAAGTTATTCTCAAAAAAATTTTCAGGACATATTGGACCTTTTAATTCTCTGATGGGCAGATTTTACCAAAAAGTACAATTTCTCTGAAGAAACAGCTCAGAGGGAATTGAGACTTCAGATTATATTTTCAGTGGAAAATTTAAAATATTTTGTCTCAGACATGAGAAAATGCTTCATCTTAGCTGCTAGTTGTTTTATTATCTTAGTTCTATTATTTTTATATTAAGATAATTAATTTAGAGCTTCAAACAAAACTAATAGTAACATAAATTATTTTTMTATAATATACATAAATTATGTTCAGCCTCAATATAATGCATTAATCTATAATTTTAAAATTGCTTACTTGAAATTCTCAAAAGGATCTAGTACAAATTTCAAATTTTTTACATATCCACCTTTCTAAATAGCATAAGAAAGAAGAGGCAGAGGGTAAAGACAATATCCAAATTGTTGCATCAGTTGACCAACAGTGTCAAAATTTCCATCAGGAATGGATCCCTGACTGGAGAGAGTTGATCTAATGAAGCCTGTGTAAAGGGGTAAAAGGAGATTGGGGACAATAGGTTTGGAAGACTAGGAAGGAGAAAGTGGCCCTGTCCAGATGTTGCCAACAGTGAAAACAAAATTCCAAACCTACAGTGAAAATTTCAATCTCTTTCTCCCATAGGAAACTTGACTAATAAATCTGGTTATTTTGTGGGAGTGTGCATAAGCTGATATTTAGAAATGGAGAGAAGTGCTTAAAGATACAAATAATCAACAACTGTTGTGTAAACCCTATTAAAAACTTTAAAATCCCTTTTGATTTTAAACTTTGTGTTTAAAACTTGGTCCTAATAAGTTGGAAAGATTCTTGTCAATTACATAACTTAAGGRAGACAGCTGGTTTAAAATTCTCTCTCTGAATATGATCAAACACTCCACTACAATCACTGAAAGAAAGGTTAATACTGAAGATGAAATATTCAAGCCCTAAATAAAAGAGAACCTGGACATATACTCAAAACCTCTGTTTCTTTTTCTTAAATAAAAGCTTGGAAAATTCCAAGGCATTCAATCCTTTCAAAAGTGCAATTTCACCATAGTTTAGTGCATATGAAATTTGAAGTTGAGTTTCTAACGAACACTGGCAATATGCCAGAGTTCTGTGCCAGGCTCCATGGCCTTTCTGATAACTACAACAATCTAATTAATTATGCTGGAACAATGGTACATTTGGCTCCCAGGAGAGATGGATGAAATATTTTAATAAATAGAAAATTAATCAAGAAGTTCAGCTTTAGGAGAACTAAGCTTATTTGTGAATTCAACTTTAAAATACAGAGACTAAGGTTTTGAAGATAAACAATTCATTCTGACAGTCGAGAAAAACAAAATATTTATAATTATTAATTTCTTTTGAAACAGCACTACGCAAAAGTGTATTATTGAAGTGTTAACATTAAAGAGACAAGCTTACCTAAATACAATTTCAAATGGAAAATATCTTTGTTTAAGGAAAAACCATCCCACCTTTCCTATCTCAATTTAAGTAATTCTCTTTAGGAGATTTCTGTGCCCTAATATTTTACTGAYTGCTATCTGACTACCAAACTGAAAATACATTACTCTAGGAACTCTTATGATTTTGTGAGATATTTTGCAAGCTGGCCAYTTTTCCACAATTCATAAAATGTAAAAAAATGAGAAARAAAAKAAAAAAAWTTAAAAACTCAAATCAATGGAAGAAAGGTTAATACTGAAGATAAAATATTCAAGTCCTAAATATAACAACATCTGGACTATTAGTTGAWAAAACTAAATTTTCAAGAGAAGTAGGGAAGTGCACGAGGAGCACCACTTTTTACATCCTTTTACTCTCACAAATATCTTTATCAAATATGCTATTTTACACAGTGAGGAAACACATATCTTTTAAAAATATCTGGTTAAAAAAAACAGCTATTATATTTCATTTTCAAACTCACTCAAGCTGAGTTATTTTTCTCTAAAGTATTATCTGACTTAATAAATCAACATGCAGTATCTGATTTGAACCAAACCTAGCTGTCCTTAGGCTGAACCTTCTTTCATTTCACCTCTAGAGTCCATTAATTTTAAGGTCAGAAAGGAACATGTGTGCCCAGTGTGACCCTCTCACATGGAAAGGCCAGAGAGCTCCAAACAGCTGGTGGAAGATCCAGATAYCAATTTGCAGCTGTCATTCTGAGGAAGCAGAGAAGTGCTTTTGACATATTTCCCATTGGCAGCATTTTTAAATAAATCTCTRCTGTCCAAAGCAGTGTCATGTAATAAGATCTCAATCTGGTCTTGGGAGGTGGCCAACTGCACAGGCTTCCAATGATGGATATGTTCTGCCTCTCTGAACCTGAAAACATTGTGCTGTCCCACTACCCTTCCACAGCTGTTGGGATGCACAGCTGTTAATTTGGTGCTCAAAACACATACATAAAAAGTAAATGTTTTTCTCGAATGAATTCTAAGAATTATTTACTTACTGAATCCTGCTCATTTCCTCCCAGAAAATGGGGCCTTAAATCTACCTTGCAATGTGTGCCTATGGCTGCTCTGCTCTCTTAGGGGACAAAATAAGACATTTTGTGCAGAGATGAAAGCAGAAATTTGACTCAGAAGAAAAAAATCAGCTAGCATGGAAATAAATCAAAAAAACAAAACAAAACACCTCTGTCTGATTAACTAGATAATTGTGTTACTTATTTTTAAGAATGGTCCTTGTGCAGTATAAGTACATAATTTTCCAGGTACTTGAAAAACAATTTGAAGAAAAGTAAGCACAATGAGAGGGCTAAAAATGTCCTTTCCTGTAGAGAGATTGTAATCCTTTTTTGAGAGTGAAGCTCTTATAGGGAATACATAAAGGAAACTAAATCTTATGTTTGCTGTAAATACTGATAGCTGCATTGAACCCAGTGGTACTAAACCCAGGCTTTGGGTTCTCAGTGGATTCCACATGGTTCAAAATGGTGCCACAACAGTACTTCATGTTTGTTTAGCTAATAAAATATAAAAGGTACCATTGGGTCTCRGTGCTTCTGAACTGATAAATTCAAGTGACAGTAAAAGTCTACTCACCCAAACCCAGAAAATTTGCTGTCTTCGCACACTATAAAAATGATTTTTATAACTTGGATATTGATTTAGAAATCCAATACTGTCAAGTGTGTCACTTAATGTGAAGCTTTTTCCTTTGTTTTGGGAAGGCTGCAGAAGTACCATCCATTGGGACTTTTGGAGACACCAACTTCCTACATGTCTTGTTTTGATAGACACAGTAACTATATAATAAACAGTAGAAATGCTCTGTTGCTATTGCAAGAAAAGTTTTTGTTTAGTTTGATCCCTCTAGGTGTACTGCATAAGAATTATGTATTTYCATGTAYGTACACCTCCATAYACRTGAAATCAGACACAATTTAAAATARAATCAGCATTCCCCTCCAACWAACTAAAAAAATCAGATTTGTRGGGATTTTTTAGCTTCTTTTTTTTGAAGACTATCAATTAATTTCTACCCTCCTATAAAACTTACAAGATCTGGCAGATTCTCATGAGAGAATTCTTCAGAGATATTAAGGAGTTTTCCAAATTGAAAGTAAATGAGTCCAAAGTATAGAAAGCCAAACATGAAGTTCAAGAGACCTTCCGAAACCTCACGGTAGGCAGAAAGGTGCCTACAATGCCACAGATCATGCCACTCTGGCAGAATAATTTATGTCTCTCAATATCATTTGTTATAGGAAGGTTACAAAGAGATTACACTGTAGATAACCAATAATTGGAGGAACCATCAAAAAAGAAAAAGAAAAATCAGTTTACCATATTGRTCTTTTGTAGACAGAGAAAAATAGGTGATCAGAGAATTACTGACTATTTAGGAACAGTTAACCTATCCAGACTTTAAAATAATATAGGAAAAAATAGCACCAACAAGAATTTTAAGTATCAAATTCATGAAGTGAAACATTCCACATTTTCTGACAAGTTCAGAAGTGCAAAACCAAACCTGCCATCTTGTGCACAAAGAAACAGAGCCAGCTATGCCAAAACAAYTGCAAGGTGTTACCCTCTTTTCAGGCATTGACGCTGTACTTTGGAAGACGACCTGATCAGTTATTTCCGTAAGAGAAATGGTTTATGGAAGCAGTCTGTCATTTTAAGAGCACACCCTTCTTCTGTATTTGTGAGACTGCAGACTCGTGAAATGTGCTGTATGAAATGCTGCAAATGGACTAGGCCAGAAATACGACTTCAGCTCAAAACATAAAAATAAAAGTTATAGACCACAAATTCTTAGTGTGACTGCAGATGTGTATAACATTTCATTTTACCRTAAGATTTCCTCTTGCTCTTAACAATAATTAATAGTGAATGTGTTTCTAAGCTTCTGTGTGAAGTAAAAATGAGATTGTCATCTGCTTTAAAACATGACTACTCCAAATTATTWGCATGCAGATTTGACTTATAKATCTCATAGTAATTTAGGTATTACCATGACAAATGATCTTGTTAAACAGTTTCTCACTGAWATATGAAAAGGTCAGGTGCTCCTCTCATATAGGTCAGAATAAGCATTGGTGTGAAATCTACAGCACTGATTGAAGTAGCAAGAACATATAATTCTGCTGTAACCAGATGACTTTATCATTTTTCTATTTTAAACCAAAACAATCTTACTCACCAAAGATGTGTAAATATCTTTGAAGATYTCACTCCATTGCTCCAAAGTCAAAAATGCAATTTATTCTTGAGATGTCTGCTGTTTAATGAGTCATCCCAACTRATAGAGTCTGGGATCTATAGGCAGTGAGTTTTTTAAAAATTCTGGAGGTGTGGTACTTAAAGAGGTAACTAAATAAGAGAGAGAAAATTTTAGAGAGGGAATACCAAAACAAAAAGTTGTTCCAGAAATAGAAAACTAAAACAGGAAAACAACTGGGTGACTTTGATGTACGATAGTGTGAAATAAAAACAATCTAATTGTCTTTATCACTACGCCATTATGCTAGTTATTTATAAACAAMAATTTAGCTTGCAAATTTCTTTTTATTCCTGGGTTTGGCTCAGGTCATTTACTTGATCAATACTGAACAAAACTTATAGATCTGACATGGCACAACCATCACAACATAAAGTCTACTTCCTGGCCCAAGAGAGA
>CADDXX010001046.1:0-16389 GCA_902810485.1 Alauda arvensis | reverse complement strand
GTCCAATTGCTGTATTGAGAGTACCACATTTCCAGAACTACTGCATCCCCTCACAGCTGCCCCCACAGTAGAGGTCATCTACTGTGTCATCTAGAGCTTATCAGCCTGGCCTCAAAAATTCATCTGCAATGTGCTTAAGTCTCAGCAGTAATGCGCAGGACAATTAGCTGGAAATCATGGTACAGTGAATAGAGAAAACTAGAAAAGGTCTCTGGTGATCCATGTCCAACTTTCAGCTCAGTTACTGACACAATATAAATAAATAATGCTGCAGTAAGAGTGTAATTTAAGAGTTACATAAAAGATCAAACCAAGATTGGGAAACACTAGTCATTCATTATGCGGCACCATGTTTTACAAGACCTACATGAGTTGCAATGCTCTACAGCTGAACTACAAAACCCTTCAGGTACTACTACTCATGATAACTAGAAGCTCAAAAAGTAAAGGAACTCATTATTCTCAACTTCTGCTTGCCATAAAAAAACCCAAAACAACAAACAAACAAACAAACACTGCATGCTGTGAATGTATTTATTACTTCCCTTCCTGCATAAATACTTAACCTCTTTTGGGAGGATGTCAAATATCATTCACCCTCTAGAATGTCTGAAAGCCATGCAGGTATTAAAAACATACGGTCAGATAGCTTAACAACTGTGTTTTTCACACAATATTTATCTCTTCATGTTTCTGACTCTCACTGAAATACATAATTAAACACATATAGAAAGTTATCTCAGCTGGACAGCAAGTTTGCCTGCCACATTAAATGTATTAACAATACTTATCAAGCAATTATCGGCAATAATTTTTTAGATAGTACCTTTTCCCACTACTGTATCTCTCCCACTGATTTTGTTGGCTCTAATCAGAAGGGTAGAATAAGTAGGACACAAGTCTGCATGCTGTGTTCCCATCTGTAAATGCTTAATCTTTTTCTTGAAAAGTGGATATCAAAAAGTWTACCCTCAATATCAAAGTGTTTTAGAAATGTATAGTGTCTCCATCGCAGGAAAAATATAGTTTTGTTAAAATATCATTTAAATACATGTTCCAAGAATGGTGAGCTGTTTTCCTATAAACAARCCCTATTTGCACTTATTCAAACTAAATTAGAACTATCTACAACTAAACAGTACAGAAGATGCTTCGGTGTTCATAATTTGAAAAATTTCAGCTGGAAATTCTACATGGACACTCCAGCATGCAGCTTAACATAAGCGTTTCTAAATGTAATTTAGATCTCCTACTCATTTCCATTTTCTCTTTTTTTTTTTTTCAGAAGATGGAAGTACGTCTAAAGATAAGACTCAGTGTTCTGCAGAATAAAAAATGTATGCAACTCCCTGCGCCTAACAGCAAAGAGACTTCATTAATTGTTTATTGCAATAGAGTATCTGCCATTGCCTCTCTCTGTGCATAGTGGTGTGTCCCAGATCATTATAGTCCTGGAAATTAGATGACAAGGGCCCTGCCCTGTGAGATGTGAGAGTTTTCTGTTCTGATGAACATCAGTTTCAGCTCAAGGTGCCTGGTAACAGCTTGTGGCACTGACAACTCACAGAMTCGGACCTCAGATCAGACTTCATACATTTTTAAATGAACTCTGCTCCTGATATCAACAGGGATGTCTTCTCAGAAACACTTCTCAGAAAGCTACAAATTTTCAGAAATTCTCRGGAGACAATTGTATTTTAACCTGTGTAAATGTCACCCTGTGCTGTAATTTCTCACCTCCATACATTATGGATTCATGACTTTTCCTTGTAAAAAGCTTCCCTTTTTAGTGCAAGCTGCAGAGGGACATGCAGTTTTCACAAGGTCCCTGGGTCAGATTTCTCATGTCAGCAATGGCATGGTTTGCCACAGAACTCTAAAATCTGGGCTATTTGGGTGTGCACAGCATATGCTAAGTAACATTCTTTAGAGTAGTCAGCTGAAACCACTATTCCCTACCTCAAGATCTCGTAAATAGAAATTAAAAAAGCCTTATCCTAATTTTCCATATTACATGCAGAGTGCAGGGAGTTGCTCACTAAAATTTGATTGTGGACATGACAAATTCAATTACTTTGTGCAATCACAAAAGTATATTTTATGAAAATATAATTTCTTTTTACTGCGTTTGTATGATTACTATTGAAAACAATCACAGCCTCATGGTATTTCCCAGTGATCAGTAATTTCTTTTCTTTTTAAAATCTGGACACAGGAATAAGCCTGGACTAAAACTAAGCCTCAAGGTAAATGGAAAAGGGCAAAGGAAATAGGCTGTGAATAGTCTAGAGGAGCACACCTCCTTCAGAAAGTGTAGCAGCATCTTTAATGCATCCAGAGAATGTCCTAGACCACCTAACGCACTGCACTGTCAATATTGTACAAAAGATAAGAGAGAGCTTGAAGTAACTCAAAAGYAACTGCAGAAGCAAGCTGCAAGAATGTAAATTTCTGGATAAAGCCCCTCAAGGTTTTATGCCAACAAAGCACTTTCTTAGCCAGTGAAYATCATGTTTTCTCACATCATGAAGAAATTTAAAGATTTCCATCCATTCTGATGGGTTTTGTTTATTCATTTTCTCATATATGGAAAAGTTTGCACATAAGCTCTCTGCTGCTATTATTACCAAAAAATAACTGTGTCTCATTCTTTTGACAGGGCTCTACAAGCTCCAGCACTAGTGCTGACCCACTGCCAGACAGCATTCTGAATTGGATTTTGGGTGACTTTGTGAGAATGAATGAATTCTGTGTCCTATAAAGATTCATACATCCATTTTGACTTTAAATCATAGCATCCAASCTCACTTGCAGCATGAAGTATCTCTACAAGAAGAAATTGATCTGATTTATTTATTCACAGAATTAAATTGCTTTGATTATAATGTACATGCTTTAAAACATCAGTTCTCTCTCATCCCATTATTATACAGTTTCCTAATTACCTCTTTAATCACACTACCTAATATTGTAAAGTGCCTGGAGTGTGTAGAGAAGTTGTTGCACATTAAGAACCAAATTAGCAGATTTGGAGAGGAAAGAAGACTCTTTGTATTTTTCCCATAGCTATTAAAAGAGTCTGCTTTTTATCCTTTTGCTGACACTATATCTCTCAAAGTCCAGGTGGCAGAATATGATCAGACCATATGCTTCAGAGAAAAGTATTTTTCAAAATATCACTTTGAACTTACAGTTCATTAAATTTTACCTTCCTACTTATGCCTTTTTAGCATCTCAGTTTGGTTAACTACTGTGAAGCAAACCAAAAGAGGACTTAGGGAAACAGATGACAAAGCCCTAGGATGCAGTACAGGCCTGGCCCAAAGGCAAGAGTCTCATCAAGTWCCCTATTTTTAAAATGTCTTGCTGTAACATTTGATTGTGTTAATGATATAMAATAATTAATTCATGTWAATTAATTAATTAATTAACAATAATTCTATTCTGAAGGTCTACTGCTTCACCTCTCCTGATTCATTTTAAGGTGTGTCTGCGCTGAGTCTTTTCCTCAAACTATTTTTTTCATAGGGAGGCTCAAAGACTGTGTGTAGATGCCCCGAAAAGATCAATTGCCTTCCTCAAATTCTTGTGCTAAGAACTTGCAGCTTAGTTTAAAAGATGCATAATTTCTTCACTCACATTTAATCAAGCCATCCATTTGTAAAAGACCACAGAAGTCAGTATTCAATTAAAAATTCTCAGTTTAGTCTCTTAGCTCTCTTTGATTTCAAAATGGCTTGACTGGCTTAATGCTGTGAAGTATTTCTAGTCTTGATATTACTTCTTTCTTGAAATCTCCAGTATCATAAAAAAMAMARAAACAAASAAACAAAAATMCAAAAATAAAGCCACACAAAACCAAACCAAACCAAACCAAGYYAGCCATYTTCTGTCCATCTGAAAGATGCTTCCTGGACCACTGTTCATTCTTGCCTAGGTGTTTTCAAGGATGTCAAATTTTGAGTCCATTTTGGTTTATTGCTTTTCCTCCCCATGCTTTTTATAAATTCTCAAAATTCTCATTCTCAACTTTTTTGGAAGGTTTGCTGTGCTACATAAAGTCATCGGAGAAAGACATTTGTCCTTCTGATTGTGCTGTCTATAGTTCCTATCTTCCTCCAGTCAACAACAATGCCAGCCAGGAAAGGGATGCACAGCAGGTCTTAATAGTTCTGTGGTTTGGTTGTTAAAATTTTATGTGCATCCAGAATTATTTTCATAAAATYTTATGAAAATTCCACAATAATAGGGGAAGCTGCTAGTCAGGGTCCCTTTGAAARGTGTGAAACTGCCCCTGGTATACATACTTGACCAACTTTTATTTTATATACGTATACCACACTAAACAAGTTTTTCTACAATAAGGGGTTATGTGGAACCTTACCCTTTAAAGCCATCTTTTTTAGAAATCTGTCTTTTTAAGGATTTTGACAAAAATTTAATTTTTATGAACATTTTGATCTCTTTCCATGGCAAGAAATATCACACCTAACAAAAAGTTCAAATCCATCACCAGATATATTTATTGCATGCAAACAGTCTTCCTTTGTAAAGACTAGTTTATTCTGTCTCAATTTTACTTAGATGTGGATCCCTACCTACTTTCTGTAATTCTTTTGTTTTATTCTTTCTCCTGGTAAAAATCTACCTCAACTTTTTTGTTTCATTTTAGGTTTTTTAATTTATGTTTTTTTAAACATATAAACAATCCACAAATGAGGGATAGTTAAAAGGCTTAAATGTCTCAGATATCACTATTCTTAGTCCTCCTGCAGCCGGCAGAGAAAAAACAAAACAGAGCAGGTTGTACAACATTGAGGTCATAATATTAAGAGAGACTGGGTAAATTGTACGGTTACACAATTCAGAATTCATCTTAAAGAATGAAGTTAAGATCTTCAGCAGGCAATCAAGCAACSTAGTCTGTCAAGACACTTTGTTTTCACTGCATAGTTTCTTACTGTCTTAACAAAATAAGCTAAAATAAAACAAAGACAACTAAGGAGTAGGGCAGAGCAGAGAAGCTGCCATCAAGTAGAACTGCACAGATCAGATGGATTAAAATATTTCTCACACTGTTTTAACACACAACTGGACAGAAATCAGCAGTGAACAATTGTTAASATCAAACAGACATAATAGTTTCCATAACAGGCCTGGCTCAGAGCACAAGAACATGGGGCTAACCTGTTCATCCAAGCCAGTGAGTCTGCAGCTCCATGTGCTTCCATCTTTGAGGAACTCCTCTACAAACAGCATTTTCCACACATGGCTTTGCTCAATCAACCAGCCAATTATCTACAAATCACCAGTCAATACTCCACAGGCCACACATAATTTTGCCTGTTTTCTCCCCCTCGTCCTTCCCCTACACTACTACTACTGTCAGATAAAGCAAAAGTGCAGCAAGAGACTAGACAAAAGTATTTTAAATATAGAATATTTATATCCTTTTTAAAAATTCCATTATGTCTTAACACATGGGAAACAGGTCCATGCCAGTTATTCTTCAAATGCAAAAGTTCATTGTGATCAGGTGAAGTGTCATGTTAGCTCTTTCCTTGCACCTGTCTTCATCTCTACTTGAGATGCTGCTGGAGAGCATTTTCTGAGCTATACCTATTTCTCATCTGAACCACCACAGCCACTCTTGATTTGTAAGTGAGCAAGTACATATGCACAAAAAAAATCAATCACTGCAAATTAATCTCTGAGGTTTAGACTGCCGGACGGGTTAAAACCCTTCTGAGAGCAAAAGGTATTTTGATTTTAACAATCAGTTATTATTCTATCTTACCAGTAAAATGATAGTGACCTTGATGTTTTTTTCAATGCATGTTCAAGAAAACGTTTGACAACCATCTATCAAACAAAAAAGCCAACAACCTATGCCATTTTGCAACAATGTCACAAAAAAAAAACCTTCAACTGACAGCAATATTAAAAAGTACATATATTTACAGGCACTTTTTAAGAGACAGACAAGAGCACACTAGGACTGAAAGGAAGAGAAACAACAAAGGAACTACTGTCTTTACATGTTCCTTGTCCATGTTGTGCAGTGCCCCCAAACAAGTTAGCTTGTTTCAGGTAAAGAAGACATTTCATCCCCTTTTTGGCTAACMATCTAGCGAGTAAAGTGTGRTGAAGAGATGGTCTCTCTCAATTGCATACAGCACTATGGGCACCTCTGGGCTGGAACATCAGCCACAGTTTTGGGATACACAGACATGAACATTAAACAAATTAGAGAACTTTACGTGCACAAGCGAGCTGCAGCAAATCCCTCTTCAACATTTAGTATCACACAGACATTGCAATGGAATTTTATATCATAAGTATCCAGAAGGACTACTTATCTCTCTATTAATTAGTAAAATAATGCAAGGAAACAATCAGTGCATTATCTATAAACAGATCTGTGAGTTTGAGGAAAAAGACTCGATATGCTCTTTAACATAAAGAACAACAAAGGAAATGGATATAAACTACCCATGGAAGAGATAAAGATGGATATCAGAGAAAGATTTCTAAACATCCTTGAAGTTTTAGGAAGAGCTTCCCAAGAGCATGAGCAAATTAAAAAAAAAAAAATCCCAACTAACCCAATTGTTTCATAATTGTTAAGGAAAGTAATTATACTCTACCATTATCTGCAATACAAGGACATTGGTATTAGCTATCCAATCTGCCTTATACTACTTTTTATGCTTACTGAGCAAAGCTATTAATGTCCGATATGTTAAGTTTCTGGAAAACACTTTTTAGAATGGAGCAACTCTCCTGGCCAAAATATTTGGAACATCTTTTCCTTCAAAACCAGACACTGGGAGCAAAAGGCARCAGACAAATTTTCCAGCTATCAGCATCTGATGGCTGAGGAGGCTGACCTAGATTGATTTTGCTGACAGCTACTGAGTAGACACATTTTGAATTGGAAGTGCAGAATCAGGGCTGCACTATGAGAACCTGCTGGTTCTCAATGATTTTATGTATTCTTCATGGCAAGTTTAACATTGATCTGTTTTAGGCATAAAGAGTCCTCACAAAACTGGCTCAATTCAAGCTTGCTGAATCTGATTTCATTAACAGACTACACCTACCTCAGGCAAGATTTAAGATTTTGTATTCTGACTTACAACTAAGATGAGCCATTCTGTGAGAGAAAAGTAGAGAAAGATGTTTCATCTGTCTTCCACCTTTACAAAATTCTCCTTTTTCTTCTATTTACAAATTCAATAAATATTAAATAGAGATAATTTATTTAATAAGTGAAATCTTATTGATATCTTACTGATTTCTTATTGTAGTTATTGATAAACCATAAATGTTTTACTGCCTGTAGGAGTCAATAAAATACTCAAACTGCTAGAATAAATTGGCTGCAACAAAGCTAGCATTTTAAAGATCTAACAAATAAAAAGACAAAAGGACAACCCCCATGAGAATAGGGTACTTAGATTAAATGATCACTGCAGAATGTCTTTCTCAGAAAAGTGATAGAGTATCAGCACCAAGGGACTGAAGTACTCTGTTTCATTCAGAGGTGGACTGTCTTTGCCTTCATCTCAACCAAACAATAAACATCTTCCCAATCTGATTCTATTTAAAAGAGAAAACCATTACTATACTTTTTTTTTCACACTCCATAGTGCCTGTACTCATCATCTTTTTACACCTTGCATTGTTGGTAAGCTACATATTTGCATTCCATCTTTTAACATGTTAGATTGTCTTGAGTTCTAATTCAGGCAATAAGAACCTACTGACCTTTTTCATTTAGTTCATATTTTTCCCTAGAGAAACTGATTTGTATGGACATATAGCTCTCACTGTGGTCTCTCATACAAATGTGATCATATAGTCAAGGGCAAGATAGCAGAAAAGGCAGACTACTGAGTTCTGCTTTAGCAGTTCCTGTGTTCCCCTGAGTCACAATTACTATCTATACCATCCAATCTGTAATACCTTTCATGTATCTGGAAATGCTCATGAAAAATATTCTATTGTATGATATACTGTCCCTACCATAGCCCCATTTCATTTTTCTAAGTGCTACAGGAAAATAAACATTTATAGCTACAAATACTTTAGCAGTATTCACCGGCATGTATCTCCTCTTTCTAAACAAAATAATTGTGTTGTCACATTTTCCCCTTTCCATTATATTTTCAGATAATTCAGACTTTTACCTCCCAAATGTTGTCCTCTATTTTTCTCTTCTCTAGATTTTTAACTTGAAAAATAGTACTGTTCTTGAAATGAAATCCTCTGGGAAATAACATCATCTACTTGTGCCTCACCTATTAGCAGCAGCAAATAAAACTTTGCTGCTTAAAACTGGATGTGTGACCATTTTTAGAACAGTAACATGCAATTAAGCAATATTTGCGTAATTACCAGCCACAGGAATGTGCAGCTGTTCAGGTCATTTTCCCTTGGGAATAAGTTATTCTTTAATTCTAATTCACTATGTTGAAAATATGTATTAATTTGTTTGTTATTTTGCTCTCTTCAGAATCTGCTCTTTAAAGAATGAAAAAAAAAATGACAAGCAGCTCATTCACCTTGTTTATAGAGCCCACATTATTCACTATTTATGAGCATTCAGGTGACTGGTAGGCATTCATGGAGATATTTGTGAATCCCAGGAGTTCAATAGATTCTTGCATAAATGATGATTCATCTGGAAGTTTGCATTGCAACTGGATTATTCTCTTCTGAAGATTCACTATTTATTACTGGCAATTCTTCATCTTAAAGATATCCATCACAGAAAATGCCGAATCAATATCTTCTAATGCCTGTGACCAATAATCACTTTCAGCTAAGAAATACCATGTCTAAACACCATGTTCCAAGATAACATTTCCTCGAATTTTACAGTCACAAAACTGTGTTGTATATGCCCTAAAAAAAGATGTTGTTTTTTGCTTGCTTCCTTTCTTTCTTTCAGTGTTTTTTTTTGTGGTTTTTTTTGTTTGTTTGTTTGTTTGTTTTGGTTTTTTGGGGGATTTTTTGGAGTTTTTTTGTTAATGTGAGGTGATGTTCATTAAGGAATTTCCCTGCATGTGGTATATGGGAGAATAGCAAAGCTCTTCATCTGTCTTCATGGTACTGTGGTTTTTAATGTTTTCAGGTTTTAAGTGTGTTTTTCTAGTATTTCCAAAGTTATCTGGGGACAGGTTGTGTATGGAATCAACAACCTATGATCCTACTTAGAAGAATCAACTCCAGCATGGGTTTCTGCAATTGCCAGCACTAGGCATAATCATCAACTCTCATCTTTCTACAATGGAAAAGTACCTTTGCAGAAAATATTGCTTATATTTAAAATCAATATTCATCTGAGGCAAATTTTCTTATCTTCCTTACTCCCTGTTCACAGACATATCTTCAAAGATAAATGTGTCTAGCCATGAAAAAAAAAATAAGCCTTAATGTCACATGGACAACATGATTAAATTCCCAAAGATGGGAGTTTTATTTTGTAGCATTTTGAACCAGGACAGTTAACAGCTACGATCCCTGCTGGCAACTTTTCAGTTTGGCATTTTTATTTCAAAGCCACATATGGTTCCCAAGTACAAAATAAACATTAATTATGTCTTTCTATGTCTTTTTATTATGTACTCTAGTCTTCTCTGGGGTCTAGGGTGTGTTTGTTTATTTTACCATAACCAGAGTATCAACTGTTTCCATCTCTGCAGAAGTCTGATACTGCCTCCTGTGGTGTTGGGGTTTTGTGGGCAGTGTCTTGTTTGGGGTATTTTTTTATTGTTTCAGGTGGTTTGTTTTGGTTTAGTTTGTTGGGTTTTTAAATTTTGTTTTTTCTTGGGTTTTGATTTTTTGTTTTAGACAAGCAATCATCGTCTTTATAATATATTTGTATTTAAGTGAGATATCTATRTGTWTGCAAATATATAAATATAGGTGTGTCTTCACATGTTCAGATTGCTTCTTTTGGSTAATAAGAATAAGAATGCCATCAAATGTATGTGCAGAATTTTGGATTTTTAGAAGTCTGCACATTCRTGTTAACTAATTAATATTAATTAATACAGCAAGAAAACATTGCAGACACTTCTTATTAAAATTTAAACTGAGGCTACAGTTTGCTTGGTTTACCTCATCCCTAGTGGCAATAACACAAGCTAGACAGTAACTTTTATAGCCAAAGATCTGCAGCCTGGAATTCTATTTCATTTGCATTTAAACTCCTAATATGTTTTAGGCATATTTAGCACCTTTGGACTTTGAAAGGGTTTTTTGACTGCAAAGTGCATTTCAATCTTTTTTATTTTTCTGGATGCTCTTTGATATAGTGATTAAAAAGCTAAAAATACTCTTCCAAGAATGTGCATTATTATTCAAATGTAGTAAAATCAAAGATATAAACAGGAACAGGATCATTAAATGTGTCAATGGTCTATTTTCCAAAATATTTTTATCATTAGAATGTTTCCAATTTTTCTGACTTGAAACCTCATGGTCTAATGAAATGAGTGTAGGGAAAAAAAAAAGGAAAGATATGTGATTTTGAGGGAGAAAGTATTTTTCCTGTAGAGAGGGAATATGAAATGTTACTGTATACTGCAGTGTGGTGCCATTTTCACTCTTTTTACTGTTCAGCTTTTTAGAAAACACAGCTGATTTATTATTTCTGTCTCACAGGACCTGGTCAAGACAAACCTGGAATATAAATATAATCTCCATGGTCTAGACAGTGCTTCACAACCTTCTTAGCCCATAACTCAATTGTGGCAATTTAGAATTTTTCTTGGCATTTTCCCATTTCTTTTATTGCTTGTACAGCCTGGTGGCTAAAAGTGCCTTACAGGCTGGACAGTGCTGCTCTAACAGGGAGACCCAGAGCAGAGGGCCAGCTTGCTTTCTTACTATGCAATCTCATGCAGCTGACTTCCGTGTTTTTCTGCCTGCAAGCTCTTTAGGCCATAGCATTTTTACAACATTGATCAAGCAGAATTGCACCCTAATCTCTATAAAGACTAAAGCATGAAGTAAATAATATGATCAGGTACCCTTGCCTTATTTGCAGCTCATTATTTATGTTAAGTCTGGCACTCATCACTTGCTCTTGGCTTGACTCATGATTAGCTCATTCCAATGCCAGTGCTCACTGGAAATCTTTATTACCTTTACTGAAAAGGGTCAACAGCTTCATTTGTTTATACAACAAAAACACATAGAGCAAGGGAGAAGAAATAGGAGCTCTTGTTTACAAAGGATCAGAGATGACCATGCAAGCCTGTCCAAGTGACAGCATCAAACACAGGTCCTCCCAACACAAAGTAGCTTTAAAAAGGGGCCCCATGCAGAAATCTGTTCTCAAAAGTGGATTGAAAAACATGGGTCTCTATATCAGCTTTTAGTCCTAGAGCCAACAGACATGGTTTTCACCCAAAACCCTCCATCACTCATGTATTCAGGCCAGGATTTACAGAGAACTCAGTAATTGACCAGATTAAGCACTAAACTCTTCTGTGTTAAATTTGTTTTGCAAACATTATAAACACACTGTTAGTTTTTTCATATGCCACATAACTTCCACTTGGTGTTATAACAGAGGTAACAACTCAACCTCCTAAGCTTCTCCAAAGGAAGTTAAAACATTTCAGCAAAGTATCCCTGAGGGGACTCTCAAGATCTCACTGAATTAACAAACTCAGGGATCCAAAACAGCTACTTTAGGTCCAGTACTTCACAGCACTGCCACAAAACCTGCACAAAAACACTATTGGGAAAAGTAAATTATATATCCACAGTACTGTTGCATAAGAGTTAAGGAGAAAAGGCAGGAGTTATAAATTACATAGATGAGATTTCAGAATCATGGAGGTTTTTTTATTTTCCTGTATTTCTAATTCCCAACTTGGTACATTAATCATTACCATGGATGCTGGCCAGTTTAAAAACAAAGTGGTTACTACAGACTTAGATCAGTCAACATCATTTTTTAAAAGCATGTATTTATCTTCTTTATTTCTTAGTCAGAAATAAAATTAATCTGTATTCATTTAAAAATATCATTAATTGAATCCTTGTGTTGATTCAAACCCTCAGACACTACAGACTTTGGGGAACTGATCGCACATGAGTAACTTCTTTACAAATTTAAGGCTGTCATTAAATGTCTTATCCTGCTGAAAACAATTCATTACTACATGATTTGACCTAGTCTCTTACAAAGCATCTGCCTTTTGGACATATAAGACATAATCATATTTTGCATTAAAATTATGTTGTTATTATAACATTTTCTATCTGTTTCTTCTCTACAACGTTATTTCTCATCCTGCATTTAGAATATTTTTATCTCCAAAGACTGAAAAAGGAATAAAAAACAACAGCAAACCAAGGTACTGGAGAAAGAGAATACATCACTGCCCAACATAATAAAGGAACAGTTTGTGAATATCCATATTCACACCTGGAAAGAGATGCCAGTTACAGATGTCAGATTAAGACCACAATACTCCAGGATGTCCTCCACCATTCAGCTCAACTGCCTGACACAAACAACTGTACACACTATTTTGAAACTCCCATGTTTGCTACCCCCAAAACACAGCCATTCAGAAGGCAGAAGTTGAATTGCCCTGTTTCCCCTACCACAGGCAATTTCACAGGAAAGTAGTGTCTTTCTCTGTTTTCACCCTCATTAATTAATGGGTTTGTTTGTTCTTAACCAAAAAAAACCTGAATATCCCTACAGAAATCCTTGTATATACCTTGGAGAGATATGGTCAGTTGAGACTGAACCAGTTCTAATTCCTATCCCAAACGAAACAGGGACAGATAGATCAATGGGAGCTAGAAAAACACTAAATGAGGTATGAAGTACCCCAATCAGGTGTGAATTCTTAAGCAAATTATAGTAAGCTATTCCTTCAAAAAATTAGTGACAGCTGTGTTAACTCAGTCCAAAAGGTTTATTTCTGCTGTAAATCCAGACAGTCTAATTCTTCATCCTGAAGAGTTAACTACTCCTCAAATGCAGTGACGAAAATAGATTAAAGAACTTCAATTAACCACTTCGTTTTAAATCTCATTGAAATGTATGACTTAGTTTTTCCTTATATGAAAGCTCATCTTTTTCTTTCTATTGGTTCTTTCTTCTTTCATCATGTTGTCTGGGTTGTAGCTACAAAAATCAAATAATGAGCTAACATAGCTTGCATATAAAAAAAATATGCAAGTGGCTGGATTCCTCAAGAGATATGTAAAGGCAGTTTAAAGAACAAAGGGGCTTCCTGAAATTCTAGTAAACACTTCTGCAGCATTTACATATACAGAATATTCTGGATGATCTCCAGTAAAAATGTAATTATTTTTCTGAGTATGTCTTTTTATGTATTCCTTAGGAAAACAGTGGAGGATGCTTTGATAGCAGCATTTGATTGTATTTCAATCAATGCAGACCAGTACAGTACATCTGCATGCAAGCTGAAGCAATGCAGTGTTTCCTGGATTCATTTTTTGATATACCCGCTTTATTTTCAGTGTGCAAAATGTGCACACACACACACACAAAAAAAAAACGGGCACAAAAAAATTGATCAAGATTTTTCTCAAATTACATGTCACTGGAGGCACTTGAAGACATCATTAGTCTGAAAGCTGAGATCTTTATTTAGCTTACCTCTCCCAGTTCTGCCAACTACTGTGAAAGTTCTAATGAAACAAAATGGAAAGGTTGATATTAATTTTTTTCCTTGCTACATACCTTTATATGTATATACATATATATATATATATAAATTTCTTATATATACACCATGTGTACTTTCCTCAAATCAGTCAATAACATGTCTCCTGAGGTGACTTGGATTCTTGTAACTTCAGGCAAACACCAGAATATCTGTTCCTGTTTAACACAAATATCCTTTTTTTTTCTTTCCTTTCTTTCTTCTATTCAGCTTACTGAAATTGAAGTCATTCAGTACAGATTTGTCCTTAAAGTAACTTGTTCCATAATTATATTGCCTTTTACCACTCATAAAATGAAGTATGGGATTAATGAAAAGCTGCCTCAGAATATTTACTGTTTTCCACACTTAAGAATCAATACCAGTTTGTACTCAAGGAGCACAAATCAATGATATCCACCAAATAGGCAACATAATCTATGAAACTTTGAGAAGAGCAAACTTTAAAGGTATGCTCCTCTAAAAAGGAAAAAAAAGTCAATTGTATATGCAGCAACCACAGGGAGGCCACCATGCAGGTAGAAAATTCTATAAATAGAATTTATTTCCAAACTAATATATGCAATCCTCTTTCTTTCTCAGACACATGTATTCACTTGGATTAAATACATTCTTATGAAACATTCATTTAATGTGGGAAAAAAATAATCAAAAGGCTTGACTCAGTTTACAAATTAGCAAAGCGAACATATATATATATATATATATATAATTGTACATCAAAAATCCATGTACAATCAAGAATCCTAAGAAAATTGACTACAGGAGATACAGTGGAAAAACAATATCCTAGATTTGCCATTCAAAATGTGCAAATTTTTCAAAATGTGCTGTTTTCCTGAATGAACTAAAGCAAGGTTTCTCCCTTACTGTTATAAAAATATTTATATAGCTATTTGAATACCCAGTGTCGGCCCTATTATGCATTATATAAGACAATTCCGAATTACTTATGTAATTTTCCATACCTTTGGGTATCCAAAAGTTCTATATGTATAGCTTTGCAGAGTATTATTAAAGTGACATAAACATGGTTCAATATGCATTGTTACATGGAGTTCACACATATCCCTATTCCAATAATACATTAATGATTACCATCTGAAATGTATCAGAATCCAAAATATGAGAGAGGAGACAAAAAAGAAGGACTATGGTGTTTCCTGAACCAAAATTCTGCTATTTTTGCAAGTTTACACAACATACAATGCATAAATCAAAGATGGGAAGATCCCCCTGCTTGGCCTGAAGAGTTTGGAATCCCGCCCCCCACCCCCCGTCAAAAAAGAGGGAAGGATCTACAGAACTGTTCAGTATTTCAAGAAAATGTCAACATATCTATTTTATAAATGAGTTCTTTGTCTTGGTTTAGGGCAAATCTGGGAGGAAACTTCCCAAACGGAGGTCCCTCTGGGAAGCAAACTGAAATGGCCCGTCCCCGCTATTGGTTCGGGAAAAAAATCTCCTTAGAGATGAGTGGGAAAAACTATTTATTTAACAAAGAAAGTGCTTACAAACATAGAAATTAATAATATGAAACAATAAAACCTGGCAGAATTGAGAAATTTTCCCTTGCCGTGGGAACTCAGCTCGCTCAGCCTGTTATCAGTCTCTCTGGCGCTGGAAGATGCCGGCCTGGGCCCAGTGGCCCGCCGGTGTGGACTCCTGGTGCTCTCGCTCTTGTGGGTCTTTCAGTCCAAGAGCAGGTTTAAAGAGTCCTAAGAAAAAGGGAAAAAAAACCAGTCCAGGGAACCTCTCTGCCCTAGCTAGCTAAAACTAACTAAAAGCAAAGCAGATATCTGACCCGCTGCCTGTCCGTGCCTCAGATGAGCAGTCCAGGAGCTGGAATGTGGAGGAGGAGCTGCTTCTCTCAAAACAAACTCTGTGCTTCTCTTTTCTCCCCCTTCGCTCTCAGAGGAGTCTTAAAGCTACAGAACACAGTATCTAACACAGACAGAACAGACTATTTGGGAGTACAAGCATCATATGGTCACTCTAGGACACCTTCGAAGTTTATTTTCTACAAACATCACATGAAAATAGAGCTTTGTGCAAATAAGCACAAGCTGAAGCTAAGTTCCAAATTTAATTATTGATGATTGCCAGTGACTAGCTCCTTTTGTTACAGGCATAGAGTAGACATAGTCAGAATATACAGTTATTAGTTCGTGCTGAGACAACCAAATTTACCAACCCAAGCTGGTAAATTTATAAACTCCAAGTCCCACTTTAATCTTTGCAAATGTTATTGTTCATCTAAATGAAAGCAGAATTTGGTAAACTTCCTGAGATTTAGCCATCTGCAAAATATAGCCCACTGTGTTAAATAGCCTATGAAGCTATATTGTACAATAAAAATAGTTTGTGCTATGCTCCAAGGATTTAAGAGCTCTAAACAAAAAATATTCTGAAAAAAATTAAAGCAGCAATAGAAAAAGAATATACAGACGTACACATCTTATAAAAGGATTTCCTCTAAGATTTTGGGATCATGTAGTTCAAAAGTAATAGAAAAGCATTTTTATTAGTACCTTCCAATGGTGTCTCATGAAGTTTCATCTCAACTGGGAAATATATTTTTGTTCACCTTACCTCACATGTGTACATTCAAGCACAAGCTGACTCAGAAAATTGAAATAAATATTGGGGAATATTTCAG
>CADDXX010001045.1:119668-132081 GCA_902810485.1 Alauda arvensis | reverse complement strand
TTTTCTGGGAAATCCATTGACACAGGCCTAACCTTTCCTTGGTCCCATMCGCAAGTTAAATAAGTCAGCCTTGATAACATCTGGAAAAAGAAATACAGAAACCCACCTCTAAGATGCTGAACTCAGATCTAGACCCTGATTATGAGAAAAGAAGAACAAAAGCATGTTGTGAAAATTTCCCTGTGTGCATACTGCAGATCCACCTGCTGCCCTTTGTTTTGAAGGAAGCTAAAAGATTGAAARCCCTAAATGTTGGCATGTGCCAAAAAAAGAAGTGAATTTCAGAAGTGACAGACAGGGCACAACCATTTATTTAATCCAGATAAGGCCCCTGTGAGGCCTATTTAGGAAAAAAAAAAGATATAAGTGTCAGAGAGAGCATCAGTTGACCTTGCTGCAATGAACTTTGATCTTAACAACATTTTCCAAGCAACAATTACAAAAAATCCAACCACCCATATACCAGCTACTTTGGGACAGTGAAATACTTGTGCTACATCCACTATGCTGTGCTTTCTAGGTTGTTTGAACTCACCTACATTAAATCTCTAGAAGTCAACGTTACTAAACATAGATTGTAAATGCTGTTCTGGTAATGAAAGTCTGTTCTTTTTTCATGCAACAGTGGTCAGATACTGATACATCCTGATGGAGCTCACATTTCAGCAGAGGAAGAGACAAACTAGCAGGCAGCAATGGATGACAATGTGATAAGAGATGTGCTGTGTCCTTCCTTCTCTGTCACTGTAAATCATTTCAAACAGAGCTGTGAACTCCAGGTAGTGGAGAGAGGAGTTTTGCTGCAGATGGGAGGAAAACAACAGGAGCACGACAGGAGCATGACAGGAACACAAAGGAGCTCCATTCAGTAATGTTATTTCTGAATCAAAGCTCARGCTTTGCAGTCTGCAAGCAGATCAAGTTAACTGATGATTAAGGGGTTCCTCATGAAATCTGGACTGGGTTCCCAGTGTACCTACCCACACTTGTTTGTCCCTGAAATCTGAAAAAGAAACTAACCTCAATAAACCAACATATCTTACACACGCCACAGCCATTTTGTCTGAAAAGARGAATTCTATCATGATTGGCAGTGGCAAAAACCAAAGTGATAGAAGCAGCACACAGAAGCAGCACCAGGTGAGGTGGTCCATAAAGTAAAGGAGAGCATATGTGTGCCCAGCTGCTGCATAACACAAGGGCTGGAACCCAGTATAGATTAAGACTTCCTCAAAGCTCAGCAGGATTGTCTCAGTTAAGACATATAACTAATTCCCCATAATCAAGATGAGAGAAGGGTAATTTTAATTTTTTTTCCTAGGTGATGCTTCTGGATGGCAGCAGTGTCTGCTCTCTCCACTATGAGCATGAAATCATAAATTATGATGCAAAGACCTGTAAAAAGACAGCTCCCCTCTCTCCTGCATTCCTAATTYCTTTTGCATTTCAGAAGTAGGCAAAGCTATATCCAATTTGTCCAATAGGTGTTTTCTCCTCTAGAGCTGGACATAAATGAATTTGGATACATAAGAAAGCCCATATCTGAATTGCATGCAGTTTTTTTTTTTTTTTTAATTGAATTCTGCTGTTGTGCAATGCCCTTTTCTCATTAGGTTAATTGAGCCTGTACCAGTAGTTGCACGGGGATGAGATATTTTGTGCCCTGGATAAGCAGGGCTGGAAGTCTTGGGTCTTATATCTTCTTGGGATGATCAGTTAGAGATGAAAAATCWCAAAGGCAGTGAGTGCTTGTCTGCTGTGACTGAGCTTAGCTTGACAGCTGGCCAGCCTAATGCTAAATGTGCTAATCACGATAAAAGCAGGGTAATTAATCAGAGCRCAGCAAGGACATGCCCATTAACAGTGCTGAAAGCAAGCAGAGGAAAYCTTCCCACATTACAATACATACTTTTCTTCCCTAGAGAGCTTTTGGGATGCCTATTATGGAAATGTTTACTTGGGTAACATGAGGGGAAATGGTGCAGTGACGCTGCTGATGGTGATGAGGTTTKACAAGGGAAGCCAGCAGTTATCTCCACAGGGGGACACCAGCAAAAGGATTTCCTACCYTCTCCATGATGGGTCTCATAAGAAAACTTAAACCAGAAAAGAATGCACAGTATAATTCAGAAACTGRCCTGCTGTAGCAAGCAGGTCCCTTCTCCTATTACAGTCAGAGTGAATTGCATGTGGTTAATAATTAGGAGACACCTTTTGGTCAGATGCAATAATCCATGGAGTTAAAAGATTGCTGTTAAGGCACAAGAGACTCCTGCTTATACTTCAGGTAAAAAGCTCCCACTTTTTTCATCGACCATGGCTGCTTACCAGGATTTAATTTTWATTTTTGGTGGAAATACATTATCTACTTTAAGGAATGAAAATCCTGTYGAAACAAAGGCTGGAAATCCTCTCTTCAGTATCCATCTCTTCAGCAACTCATCRAATATGTTTAGAGGAATATCTGGGTGGAAACTCAATATGTGCTGAAGCTCTTCACACAGCCCCCAGAGCAAACCCTGGCTTGGTCCCTCTGTGTACATGGGGAGCYCTGCCCCAAGAACTGGGGAGAAGGAGAATCAGCATGGCCTTCTAGAAAAGGGGCAGGGGCAGGAGTCTGCCTGAGTGTTGAGGCAGACTCAGCTCAGCTGGCACAGCTCTGGCTAGGAGAGGATATGGTTGCAAGAGTGGAGGCTCTGTGTGCAAACAGTTGTGCTAGCTCTGGATTTTGCTGCCTGTGGCTGTGTGGACTCCAAGCTGATAGGTTTGCTGTTTTTTCTGACAAAAAGTTACACAGAATAAGACAGAGCAAATTTCAGGACTTGTAAGGACTGTTTCGTGTTTCACTCAGAGTCAGTGGACCTCAGGCTCCTACTAAACCATTTGCCAAGCTACAGGAGGATTTCCATGTGAAGAGGTCACTGGATTCCTTACCTCTGAGGCCCAAATGAATCATTTTCACAACCCAGGTGGGTATCCTGTAAAGCCTAGACTGCAAAATGCAGAACATGTGTGGGGACCTTGAACAGRATGTTCTCTCTTTTATCAACAAGGAACTGAGCTTGGATCTTCTACAGAAAAAAATAAATCYCATTAATACCATGCAACAATAATGGTAATGGATGGGACTCTTCAGTAGCTGATGAGAGAAATAACAGGTAACAGCTATGGAATGGAAGTCTCTGTCCCCAGAAACAAACCAACATTGTTTTCATCCTRGCAGAAGATACCCCAGCTACCAGTGAGCCACATTTCTCCTTTTCTGAACAGAGGGTTTGCACTTAGGCATATGTTAACTCAGAAGATGACAGCTCACCAAAACATTGCATGAGGTAGTAAAAAAACAAAACAAACAATACAAAACAAAACAAAATAAACCCAAACAAAAAAAACTAACAGGGAACTGTCTTCTGGATTGTTATGAAGAATTGTTGTGAGAAAATGTTCATYCTGCAAGGCATTTCCAGGAGCATCAACATTCAGCTGCTCTCCCATTGTAAATCTATCTAGGAATGCCAGCTGCCACCTTTGCTAAATGGTGTTGGAACAGATTCAGCCATGGCAGGGGTCATGTACAGAAAGCATGTTCCTTCTCACAAGTATGACACCAAATGCCTGTGCTTTGCATATATGGCAAGAGCAAACTTTAAAAAAACAGAAGAGTGGGAATGCAGATGGAAAGGAGGAACAAGAAGAGAACCATTCTTGGTTTGCTCTCCCACATGGAGTGCTCAGATAACCTGCATAAGTACTGGTTCCAGGCAAGCCCTAAAGATGTAGTTACTTACYATCACAGAGAAGAAAATCCTTACCCCTCCAGCACCACTGCTGCAGACAGGCTTGCTCTGCTCACTACTGGAACATGCACTCAGAGTTAGTTCTGCTGCGTGGGATTTGTAGTCAATACGTTTTATCCCAATAGCAGTTCACAGAGCAATTGGGGAAGGAGAAACCCTAAGGACTCTCCTCCAAGATCCCCGGGGCAGGGCTGGATGCGGGTCCTTTCCCGCAGATGGAGCCCTTGCCCCAGCGAGCAGCCGCTCCCTGGCTCAGCCCGGCCCGGGGAATTCCGCGCTGCCGCACAGGCGGCTTCAGCTCCTCCTTCCCTCGCCTTCATCAGRCTGCGATTTTATTTTCACTGCGGGACATTTGCATTAAATTGAGCTGSTTTTATTAGCCAGTTCCAGGAGAAGCCACGATGGTGGGGAACTGTAAAGAGGGCAGCTCAGTACTAGCCTAACAGGGATCAGGAGCACAGGGGGAATTGAAAAGAAGTGTGAAAGCAGAGTTGTCRAGTAACTCTGTTTGTTGGGGMTGTTTGTTTGTTTGTTTGTTTGYTCGGTTTTTCCCCAGGAAAAAATTCCATTCTGCAGGAACTTGTAAAATCTGACGGTGGTTTGATCCCTTTTCCTGTCGTTGCCCGTAATCAGCCCCTAAGAATCCTGCAAGACTTATTTATGGATAGCTCTGTACTTGCCCAGGTGAGAGGAGCGGGGTGTGTGTGCCATTCATGCAAGAGGGAAAACCGAGTGGCAGAGCCCAGCAAGCCACGATTCCTGGAAAAAGCCAACATAAATCTGCGAATGAATTTTYCCCTAAAACACTCCAGGTTTCAAATTTTGTTTTATCCTCAATTAGGAAAAAACAATTTTTAAAAGTGCTCACAGAGTAGAGCTATACATCCAAATGAATCACACTAAACCCAATAAAGTGACTCATGCTGATGAACTCCAAATGTTTTATTTGGAAGCTGATATCATTTCACTGAATTGTTTTTAAGTGGTTTTTGTTCAAAGAGTGAATGGAGACATTTTTTGAGGGAAGCTGGTCAGGCTGGTCAGGAGACAGGTCAGACTTGGAAGGAAGGGAACATAACACAGATTTTATCCAAGCCAAAATGAAAACTTCAGCATTTAAAAAAAGTTTTAAAATAATTTTGAAAATATTTTCATTCTGTGTCAGTGAAACTGATCTGATTTCACAATTCACAGRGAATTAAATAGTTTCATCTGAAAAAAAAAAAWTCAAGAAAAAACCCAGCAATATTTTTGATCCCAAAACACCACATTTCTTGGCTGCCAGTGCAGCAGGGAACTAGATTATAGTACTGAGACAGATGTTATCAATAATAGYAGGCCAAGAAGTAACTACATGTCTCAGTATGAGAGAGTCCTCAGTATTCTTAATCTCGTCAGGCTATGAGAGAACTCAAGAACATTCCAGGGAAATCCAGAGTGGTGACATTAGGTAATGTCACTACTCRGAGAACATGCTGAAGTAGAATGCATGTACTGAAGGCACTGCTTTCACACTGGGTGAGGAATGAAGTACGAGCCCCCACAACTGTAAAACTTAGCAAGATGCTTCAAAAACATTTCATTATTTATGCTACAGAACCATAAACTTCATCARTTTGGAACTGAGCCTCCCAGGTGCTCATCAAACCTAGTCTTGAGTACTCCTCAAGTACCAGGTACTCCTTTCCTTGAAAAGTTGAAGAAGTCCAGGGAACCACTGAATGCCCTGTGCAGCAGAGAAAAGTTGTTCAGACTGCAAGGATCTGCTCAAGGACCACTGTCTCCAGACAGCAGGTCTTTGGAAGAAGTCTTCCCTGTCCTCAGARTCACTGCTTTTCTCAGCAAGACACAGGCAGCAGAAGGTCCTCAGACCAATTTTGTAAGATAAAAGAAATATGAGGAGTCTAATCATCAAAATTGCTGTGAACACTTAGATGCCATGCAACCAGAATACTTCTTATATCTATCATATTTGCTACTTGGCACTCGTATAATTAAGTATTTTAAACATAAAGTATCTTTTCACAGTTGATAGTATTTTTCCTAGTGACATATGAGAATGGACTCTTACATGTACCTYGGCTTTTAACCTAACACTGTTGTGGCAATATGTGGCTTTATTTAGGGTAATATCTATTAAGTAAAATATAAAWGTAATCACATTGTTCATGAAGAGAATTTAATCTTATTAGAAARGATGAAGAAGGAAATATAAGAAATTTGCTCTGCAGAATAAACCCATTAACACCTTCTTCTTATAAAMTAAACCAGGATAATCTTTCTGCATGGTATGAAGACAGAAAAGGCATTCCTACCTCTTATTTTAATAGGCAGTGTTGGTTAGCAACAAGAGCTGATACTCCCTGCAACGAGTATCCCAACCACTGCCAGTCAGCAGAAACATTTATCATTTGCACATGAATCGTTCAACTTGGGTAATGATCCAGGATGACTCTTTACAGTAAAACATTCATGTACAAAAGTAAATTAAGTTCATGCTGTCATCAGCCACCAGATTTGTCCACACAAACCAGCCTTTACTTRCAAAGGATCTATCAACTGTTATAGCTACCAGGAAAAAAAAATCATTTGGGGGATGATTTGGGGGATAGCTTTCAGCATTTAATGGTCTGAAATAATGGAAAGCAAGACTCTAGCTCCTCTTTTATATATGCAGTTAATGCTCTATAGTAGAATCTTCCTAGTTAGGCCTTTTGAGTAAAAAAAAAGAAAAGAAAAAGAAAAAAAAGGAAAGATTTCTGAGAGACCTTCAGGGCATCTCCTAGGTGGAGAGAAACTTTTAAATCAAAATGAAGCAGGTGGGGTGTAAAAGYCACCACAGAAGCAGGGAAAATGAGGTGGGAAAGCAAACCAAGAAAGCAAAAATACCTAGGGAACAAACAATAGACAGAACAAAGAAACTATTTAATAGCAAATTATTTAGTACTGAAAAACAGGCAGCAGTGTAAATGGTCATTATCTTGTGGAACATCATGCAGGAAGAGAAACCCAGGATAACACTTGCAAACCCTCAAAGGTAAGTTTATGTCTGAGCGTGCTGCAAACAGATGTTATGCAGCTGCTGGAACCTGCGCTGCAGTCCCTACTTCAGGAACTCAGCTGGGCTTCAGGTTTTCACCCCTCCCTCCCCTCCCTCTGACGGCCACTCACCTGGGATGTGCAGAAGAGGAAGGAGAGGAAGGAGGGGACACAAAGCCCTCCCGCAGTTGGCCGAGAAGACGTCCCAGCTATGCGATGAGGTGGGGCAGCCCCCCCGGGCTCTGGGACAAGCCCTGCAGGTATTGCCTGACACCCATCCATCCCCCACAGCAGCCGTGGTGAGCTCCGAGCTGTCCCCATCCCTGCACGGGAGCAGCCCGGCTGGACCCCCCCAGGGCTCCCTGCTGCTCCTGCTGCTCCCCACTGCCCTCGGGCCCTGCTGTTCCTTCAGCAGCTAAAGGGCAGGACCAAAAGAAGAGCAGGGTTATATCCTCACAACTGTTTTAGGTATTAGGATGTACTCAGCGATTTCTAGACTGTATCTCTACATCCCTGCTCCTTCAGCTGGGGATGAAACCAGTGAGATGACTTCACCTTTCAAATCCCAAAGACCTTCAGCAAAGCCCAGGCAGTAAAAGCTAAGATGTCTCAAATTTTTCATTTTTCCTTTTTCCTTTTAAACATCAGAAACATTTTGGTTTTGAAAAGGAAGCCCAAACTGTCCTTTCTTCAAGAATAAATATTTGCACAAAAATTGTGGTGGGCAGCAACACAAAATGATCATATCCTCACATGACAGTAATTCCTGACAGCTTGCCTGCATGGTCAGTCATTTGTGGTTTATTTTCTGTGTGTTTGTGGCCCAGCCTGTCTGACCTTAACCACAGACATTTTCCCAGTAAGTTTCAGAAGCATTTTTGCCCAAGGAAGGGCAGCTAAGGGCATTTGAGACGCCTGATGGCATCTGCCTGGCCTCCCTCYGCCAGTGCAAAAGGGCACAAATCTTCCTCAGGGACTGTCATCCCAACCAGCCTTCCGTGGGTGCCTCAGATACCCTTGCACATCTCCAATGGCATCCAGCACCTCTGGTTTGTCAACTAAATTGAGCCTTTGGTGTAACACTTCTCCCAAAACTCCATTAATGTAAATAAGGAATGAATGTAAACCTGAAAATGTGTCACGGATCCAAAAMTGTGCAGATTGCTTCACAGTGACAAGCGTCCCTGCAAACAGCTGCTCTGCACTGATAGGATTTTCCCAATATGAGCCTACATTTACATCAATCTGTAAGGGTATTACTGGCAGAACACCTTTTTAAAAAAAGAAAGGCAGGCTGAGATTATACAACAGGAAGTAGCTATTGATGACCCTAGAGAAGAATCAGAATATAGCTAAATATTAGTGGTATTTTTTCTACCTTTTCTTCATGCACTAAATGGGTAAATTAAGCAAAGTTCATAAACACATGKAGTATTGCCACCCTGTAGGCAAATTCTGTGGAGAAAATTAAGTGAAGGTCAGCACTCCAAGGTCAGCACAGTAATTCTGCAAGGTTTTTTTTTTTGTTTCATTTTCTTGGCGTAACATGGGTGACTTCAGTCCTTGTTCAAAGCAAGGACTTAATCCTCTCATAGTGCCATAGTTTCCTATTTTTCTCCATGTTTCCCTAAAAAATTTATTAAAGAAAGAGTTACGTTCTCCAACACTCAGGTCTTGGTTCAGTTGTGCATTTACATGGGCACATTTGGGGCATTTGCCTGAAAACCTGAGTGTACCTTGACATCCAGCCGTGAGGAGAACGCACTCATTTTTTCCAATCTTGGCAAGACRAGCACACTTAAATCAAAACAACTTAGTCATATTATGAAAGCTGAGACCCTTGCAAATTTATATTCCTYGCTGTGTTTGGGTATTTGTGTGGGCCCAGAGCCAGAAGTAGGCAAAGGGTTTGAAAGAGCAGAGAAGGGCCTCTGTGTTGATGATTTGGAGATAATTTCTGCCTCCTCCAGATGAGTCTGGGAAACATAGGATCTRGTSCTTKGTGACAGTATAGTTTCTGTCAAGTGTGTATTCATTGGTTTGGTCCTGCCTTCTGGGCATCTAAGGGAGATTTAATTTTGATGCCAAACATCACAGCCAGTTTGACTTGACTGAGTGGTCAACTGYCCTGATACAGCTGCTTATGTCTGACATATGGCAGGCTTTGCTAAAAATTTATAAATTAATAAATTAATAAAGGGACGCAGAGATGCTAAACTTCTTTGACTGAGCAGAGGTTCTGGGCAAATTCTGGTCTTGATTACAAAGATGAAGTCTTGGTAATCAAGGGGTTTCTTGATTTCCAGATTTCTCCCTGTAGATGAAAGGAGTGAGAGAGACCTGGAAAATCTGTGTCTTGGTGACCAGCTTCCCAAATTGTGGGAGGTGGAACTAGCACAAAATGCTCTCCTTCCCCTGCTCTCTCTTTGAAATACAGACATGYTTTCATTGCAGCCTGMAGGAAAACAGCTTAAATATGCAGARTACCAAGCCCTCAGCAAAATTTCAGGTGCCTACTTCCATGAGAGTCAATAGATGAGAATCTTAGTTCCTGAGYGGATTGGGTTTTCCAGGCTGAAGCACAAGGATTTCAGAAAAGAGGGTGATGAAAATATTTGATTTGGAGAATCTTGAGCAACTCTGAATAAGGGCATTGCAAACAACAAATGTGTATGTGCTCTGTGTCAGGGATCTGCTGAGACAGATACCAAAATATGAAAGCAGTTGCTGACAAAAAGGTCCATGCAGCTGAACAGTCTGGCYGACTGTAGCCAAAACCAGATGCCTGGAGAAGCAAGAATAGAGCAAGAGTATTTCCCCAGCACAGCCTGCCAGGCTCCARGACTTGGTGCCTCAGGCATTTCCTGAGCCAGAGGTTGTCTGTTGTATTTAATAGCTGCACACACACTTTTCTTCCACAAACTCATCCAAGCTCTTCTTAAATGATGTGAACATTCAGCATCCACAGCACCTCATGGCAGGGGTCTAAGGCCTTAACAAATGGCAAACAAAGAACTACTTTGATTTGCTATGGCTCTCTTACCTACTGGTATCATTTGATGCTTCTTTTTTTCCCCACTGTTATTCATGGTAAACATTCCATCCCTTCATCCATTCAGCCATCCATGACTACATGACCTTTGCCATGTGTGTCACATCTCCCCACAGTTAACTCTTTTCCAGGCAAAGCATCCTAGCCCACACTGTGATGCCAGACACAGAAACCATTCTCAAAACTTTTTTGGTGCCCCCAGCTCCACAGCCTGGCAGGTCCCCCTTGTATTTATTAATCCCCTTTGGATTTCTTGTAGAAATGCTGTGGTGGTTCTTTCCTACAGCCTCCTTTATCCATGTGCTCACTTCATGTAATCTTTGTGATAACTTCAATTTACTCTTCAGCTTCACAGTACCACATTTGACTCCCATAGGAGAAAATACTTTATAAGTAAGAGATTACACATTGCCACTTACAGCTCAGCCTTCGGCCTTGAATTCCTTTGCTCTCTTTACTGGGAATTTTGATGCAATTATTCCTTGCTTTTTCTTATTTTTTTGGCAGGGAAAGGGGCTGCTTTGTCATGCTCTCAAGCCTTAGCTGCCAGAGATTTATGAACTCCAAAGTTCAGACTGCAAGGCCATCTTGTGTCTTCATCAATTTGCCTTACAAAAAAAGTAGACCAATGTTAAGAAATCAGATACCCCTCTGATCTGAAGATAAGCCAGTCTCAGTGTTTTTGGATGAGGTTCCCCTACAAAGGGTAAATTCCAAGCAACTCTAAAAGGCCACTACTTAAAAAAACCCAAACCAACAAAAAAAACCACCCTTCCCTTTCATTTTACAAAAACAAATTTAAGAGCCTAGAGTCTYCCTTAACATGTCTCTGTGTCACACCTTCAACAACCTCCCCTTAGCTTATCAGGACATGGTCACCTTGGCCTTGTCACAGCTTCCTTTGCTGCTTCTGCAGTCCCTGCTCTGTGAAAACTCTTTGGAGAAGAGTCTGTCTGGGTTGGATGCCAGGAAAGTCCCTTCTGCAAAATGCACATTTCTAGAAGGAGCTCCTGACCCCTTTGGTTTCTGTCCTGGGTTTATGACAGGGCTCCCTCCAGCAGTCCCTGCAGTATGGAYACCCCACCAAGCAGACTTTCCCCTTGTAATCCAGCATTTTAGGAATGGCATTGGAATGACCTGTGTGCCAAACATCTGACATGAGGCCTGACATGCCTCAGGGCACTCCAGAGTCCCTCCCAACTGGCCAAAGCTYCCTACCTCTCCAGCCTGGATCCACAGGGAAAGATGCCATTTCTTTTTCCTTTTCACTGATGGTATGTTGGCAGTTGGGTTGTTATTTTAAGACTGCAGGTCCCTCTGCACACACGACCATGCAAATGCTGTGAATGCCCCAGCAGCAAGAATGCACTGCTGCCAAACATTTGCCAGGTTTTCCATTGCATGCCAGGCTGTTTCAAAGAGATATATTTCTGTGCTATTCTTCTCCATCATGAGAGATCAAGTGACCCTGCATGGCTCTGTGATTACTGCCAAATGCCAGGGACTGCTTGCTTGCTTGAACTTTCCTTTCCTTCCAGTCCTCTGGAAAATGCAGCAGGTCCCACCACAGTGGGACCACTGCTCTCCTGCCCATGCAGAGGGAGAGTTATTTGTGATGAGCAAATCTCAAGGAAAGGAAAAGGGAGAGGCARCCACATTTCAGAGGGAACAACAGCAGGGATTCAGGTTTCAGCACAGAGAGAAGCTGTCAGCCCAACTGGGGAGGTGGCAGCAGCAGAGATGATACTCTTGRCCAGTTCCCACTAAGATGGGATGGCTCCCCAGCATGTCAGCTCCTGAGAGAGAGGGGGAGGACAGGAGGTTGTTGAAGATTAAAAAGCAAAACACCAGAAGTTCACAGTCACTTGGGGCACAGATAGAAGAAAGTCTGGGTAATTCCTCTGCTGTTCAGGTACAGGAACACAGTGCCAAAGACAAAAAAACCCCAATGGTGCCCCAGCAGTGTCACCGTGGTATGACCTGACCATGTACATCATGATGGATGTCTACCTGATTTTCTATTACACTACTTAACAAAGAGGATTTTAATGTATTGATTATGCAGACCACTTTCCCCCAGCTGAGTCACCTTGTAGTTCCACATATCCCCTTAAGARAAAGTGTCAGAAAGCATCATATTTAGTGACATTTGTGCATGGACTTCCCACCTCCRCTGAGAAACATCAGCAAGATTTGGCCACTGAGTAACTTGTAGTCAATCCCCTCAGTTAATCACCTGGATTGCCTGCCAAGTAAATGGCCTTACTCATCCTATTAATACTGAGACATCCATCATTTGAATTATCCAAGATTGTGGAGGTGGAATACCTTGGACTGTCACAGGAACTTATGTAACTCTGTGGGGGCAGAAGAAAAAAAGGAAAGCAGAGCATGGAGGAAAGGTCATGACTCTATTACCTTGCCCAAAGCAGGTGTTGGTGTTGGAGTTTGGTCCTGTCATTGATGCCAAATAAAACAGAAGATGCTTCATGCAGTTAAGGAATAAATCACTACAAAAGTACTGA
>CADDXX010001045.1:88906-119293 GCA_902810485.1 Alauda arvensis | reverse complement strand
GAGGCAACTGTGTGAATGGAGTACATTGAAGAAGTAACAGAACATCTCAAGAATAGCCATTTACTTGTTTTAAAAAAACATATTTTAAGAGCCACCAAAGATAGACAATGAAACATGAAACTGTTAAAAACATTTGTTCCTTTTGGCATGGATCCCTCTCTGCATTCTTTCTCCACTTTGCAARATGACTTTTTCCATTTCTACCATTTGTGTGAGTTTCAGGCTACAGCATGCAATTTTTCTTTAAAAAACAAAACAAAGGAAAATTAATCCATTCTAACCCAAAGAACACAGTAGCTTTTAGTGCGAGAAGGAATGGCTAAGATTTCTGTTCTGCATTAAAAGAGYCATTTATAAAAGCTTTGGGGAGGTTATTTGTTTTAGAAGATCCCTCCTTCTGGTTCCTCTGCTTCTTCCTCCGATGCCTGTTTAGTAACTTTATATTGGCTTAATCTGACATATCTATGGCCAACTGGATTGTTGCACTCTTAATATTGTTTAAATTTGCATTAGCAGAKCCTACTTGTAAAAGATTTCTAYTGGCTAGTTTAAATCTTGGTTGTGTCTCAGTGATCATTCAGAGGACAAGGAAAAAATGACCTGATGTTTCCATCCAGTTTTCACAGAAGACAAAGGTGGAGGGAAAACCTCTGAATCTGTGAAGCAGGGTGCATGAAAATAAACATCCYTCAGCTATTTTACAGAGAAAACAGATTTAATCTGTTTAATAGCATGCAGTAATGCTGTTCAGTCAAATGTATTTCTGTTCGGCTAAGTTTGAATTCTGATGTCTCCTGCCTGGCAGTAACTTGAACCCATTATTATAATGCCCTTTAACAGTCCTCAAAAAATGGCATGAGTCTGGCTCCACACTGCACCTTAGCAAAGCTGAGCAGCTGGTGTTGCTGAAATGCAGTTCCAAAGAAGAACAGACCTCACAAACCTGCCTTCCTTGTTCTTTCTCACCAGGCTACTTCACACAGAGGTGTAAAGGCAGGAAAGACACTGACAATCTCTCAGACCTTCATATACTGGTAAAGCTATATACTTCTGCTGGTAAAGACTTCCTGGCCTCACAAAAAATACATAGAGAGAGGTAAATATTGTATGCAGTAGATGCAAAATCACTGCATTATTTTTGGTCTCAGACTTGAGGCATCCTCACTGAAACACTTTGTAAGCTTTTCTCAGAGYCTGTGCCAAGGGAGTGTATTAAATGAAGCTCAAATAATTTTCTTCATGTTTCACTTCCTACCCCAAACTTAATTCTTCACTATTTATTTCCGCTGGCCCAACTCTCCCTGCTCAACCAGTAACACAAACCCACCTCTCTTAACCCYAGTCCCAGCTTCTTTGCTGAAAATAATTCAATCTCTTGTCATCTCAGTTGCAGTCCCCCTTGTCCAGGAAATATCCTTCATCCTTCTTGTCCCAGCCCTCAAAACTCCATCTTTCAACCCTGCCCTGRCTTTCCAGGCAGCTTCCATATAATTCAGGTCATTTCCTCCTTCACACTGCCAGAGTGATAAACACCTCTTAGCTTTGCCAAATCTCGGCCTTGCCAGACTACAAGCTCCAAAAGATCTGAGCATGTCCCTTTTCTCCCTGGTTACGGAGTTGGAGATGTTCAAAGACATGTAATGCAGCTAAATTTAGGTGAAAATTACTGGGAGATCAGGAAGACATATCCTTGTCCCAAAGCTGACCTCCTGGCAAGGCTCACACTTCCACTCCAAAGGCCTTAGAAGAGATGAAGAGCAATGGACCATTTTCAAAGGAAAGGTCACTTGGAGTTTAACATGAGCAAAATGACATTTCCTCCAGCTTTATTTACAGAACCAGATGAACCAGTTCAACTAACATTTTCAAAGCCCAGCACGGGAAGTTTCAGCATGAATAGCTAAACTGACAAAATTACAAAAACCTGAGGGTAGGGTATTTTCCTGGGGAACGCTGGGGGAAGAGGAGCCATGCACCAACTCTGTCAGAGAACTTTTCCCCTCTAAACTAACACTGGCAGCTGAGGGGCAGCCAGCCTGCAGTCCAAATAATCACTGTGTTTCTTTTTAATAAGAGTTTGGACCTGCTTCAAGCCTAGTGCTAAAATTAGACATTTTACTAGCTTTTTAATTTTTCAGTTCAAAGTCCAGGAGTTTTGAGAAACCACATCAGCCACTACTGAAGGTTTCCGTCTGGACCACGGTCCTGAGTTCAAGACATCCAACAGAAGCTGGTTTGCATTCTGTAGGAAGCCAGATGAGCATAGCTCAGAGAGGCAAAAGTGTTGCACTTCTCATSACTTTCATGCTGCTAATAGGAAAAATACAGTTCTGCTTTTTACAAAAGCCAAGGGAAGGATGAATACCTAGACACAGAGTTTTGGCTATAATCACAGTGCATGGTGGTTTAGATGTGCCTTTTCTAAGAGACCCCTCTCTAGAGGACACAAATGATTCCAAAGACATAAACAACATGCCAGCCTGACTGATGTGATTCATTGCTSCCTTTCTTTGATGAGATCACCATATGCTGTTGCAGAGCAGAAGAAGCTTCAGTGCCTGAGCCTGAATTTTATGGTTCRAGAATCACCTATGTTTTCACTCAGGAAATTTATAGTCTTTGCTAACCCTAAACTAGAAGACACATCAGTCACACATTGCAACCTTTCCAGCAAACTCAGTTCCACATGCACTATTTCAGTTTTTTCCAGTATTTTCTGGTTCTGTCATTTTGGAAGTAGACATAAGGAAAAAGGTTAAAAGTCAAATCAGGCAAGTTGCATCAATAAGCTAAGTTCAAATTTTTTTGAAATAAGTAGCAGTCTCAGAGTACCAACTCAYATCATGTAAGACCATGTACTTAAAACATTTGGCTGAGAAAAATTATCTTTATTAACTTTCCACCAGTGTCCCCCAGAGAAGGGTTTCYAGAGCATTCAAAAGGCAACACTGCTCCAGTAAGTGCTCTGCCCTTTCAGTCATCCCATTTTACTTTCCTCATCAAATATGTTAACATGTCTTTAAACCAATGCAGACACCCTCCTTAAAATTTTATACATGTTTTTTTTTAATATGTTGTTTTTTCTTTTACTTACACTTTCAGTTTCTGATTATGTTTCAGGGTCAGGAAAAACCACATGAGGAAAATAAAATTTTATAGAGAGAGATAGGCAAGGTCATAATCCATTATTATTTTTATCCCTCTTTTAATAATAATTTCACCTACCTGATGGGTTGATATGCTCAATCACCCACCTACTTCTCAAGTTTTACAAGTATTTAACCTTTACTTTTTCAATGGTAGTGAATCAGTTAGTGCAAATGACGCTGCATGCTCATCAGTTACCAATATATTGCTTTATTTCTTGGTAGCAAATTAAGGCTTTATAGTGAGATTTGTACAGTACAAGCCAATTTAAACATTAGAAACTTTAAAAACCATGTAGCACTATTCACTCAATTTAACATAGCCAGGAAAGTATTTTTTTTTTTAATAAACAATTAAATGTTACTAGTGAGGCCTTATATTTCAKGAGTGCAAATGGCTCAAAATCCCACCATCCTCAGGGCTCAACATTTAATTTCCTTGAGGCCATTATTAGATAAAGGATAAACAGAGAGTATAGCTGGCTCACATAAAATATACTGTATTACTTGCTGGAGAAGAATCTTTTATTTTAGAAATATGGAAAGGAAAACCAAAATGAAATTACCTGTCCAAGGGAYGGTATCACTTCATATTAGTCACTGACCAGTAACAGTAGCAATGACAAATTCATTTTCCATGGCCCTCTTTGCTTTAGTATAACTTAATTTRTAATTCAGAGCTGATGCCATCCTGTACATAAAAAAAAAAAACCTAAAATTGGAGGAACATACATAACTTACTGGAATTTTTGCAGCAGCAGGACARGTTCCCTCTCCAGGGACATGTCCAAGCCATTGCCCTTTTTAAAATTTTTTAAAATTTTGTTTTTTGCACTTTGAGAGAGTATTGTAATAAGTATTTCCTCAGCAGTTACATGTTTTTCTTGAACATATTGATTTTCCCTTCACATTGCTGATTTTATTAGTGTTGTCTGGAGATGATGGACCTACAGCTTATGAAAACCAGACACAGTGCTTCCCTTCTAATGAGACACTTACAGCATYTGAGCTGAACATATGAATTCACCTGTCAGTCAGGCACAGGGGGCCTGCCTGAAAATATCATCACCCCTCACGTGTCTGGCTTTCAGATCTGAGCATTGCATGTGAAAATGCAGAGGAACAGCTGCCAAAAAATTGTGAAGAAGTAACCATGAATCAACCACACACTCTGGGGAAGGAGCCAACGAGATGGGGGACTTCCAAAACACTCCTGCTTATGCAAGAGCAAGAGTGACCATAAGAGTACCAGGAGCTCCCAGTGTCACAGGGCAACTCTGCTGTTTAATTCTTTGTTGAATGCAGCTGTATCTCCAGCCTCAGGGAACAGACACAGCCAAAGTCTCAGCAAATCTAAATCTAATGTGAGCAATGCTCCAAGCCCCTCAGTCCCCAGGGGTGTTATCTAACAYCAGTCTAACATCTTTGAAGTCCTGAGATCAGCCATCTATCCTTTGAACTGGAAGGCCACAGAAAAGGGTAGGGTTTCCAAGTGTATTAAGGCACACACCAACTTTACCTCAACACAAGTGCCTGGTTTGCTCAGGGAGCATCCACTGCAGTGCTGCCACAGCTGCTGAAAAGGTACAGCAAAGGGACAAAGCCAGATTTTCTGGTGACAGCTGCACAGCACAGCAATTGGGACTGCCCCATGCAAGCTGCTCCACAATGCCTCAGAGCCTCTCTGCTGTCCTAYAGTACTATCTCAGCTTGTTGCAGAATTACAGCAGCTTCTCAGGCTGGTTTGCTGGCTTTTCCTTTTACCAGGCCTCCAATGTCTCATTTGTTCTCCTTCACTCAGGTGAATACATCACTGCTTATCAGAGCCAGAAGTCCCTAACTACTACCAGAGGGTGGTACTACACATGCAKGAGAGGACAAATTTAGAAATGAAGGCAAGTGGTGATGATGCATGAGTGACCTGGAGGTGGGCTTCCCAAGAGAATCCATGCACGGGCACMATCTCCAGATTCACTCTGCAGAAGTGCTCAGCAATGGCCAGCAGGTCTTASTCTGCCTCAAATGAGTGTGTTTAAGAATGTTACCCAGTATTTCCTGAAGGATTACAATGGATGACTACCAAAAAAAAAAAACCTACTCGGAGACAAGAGGATGCTTTATCAGCCATATTGGAAAAAGCTGGGGAACACAGACACAGTATTGCATAGTGAGCTTCATGAGCACAGCTAGAATTCAGATGTATTTGAYACAGCTTAGTAGCATTTCCAAAGGAGGGATCATGTGCTATTTCCTTTGGAGGCAGCTACTGTAGCCTGGGACAAGATCATGGCTCTTACGGAAATGACACCCCAGCGGGGATGCTGAGCACTCATTGCTTCTGCATTAAGGCAGCCTCTCCACAGAGACCCACGGCACCTTAAAAAGTGATCATACAAAAAGCAAACAAAATAGTCCTCTAGAAACCCCCCTCACCCACATAAGGTACAAGAAAAACTGACTCCCGTGAGCGACAGAAAAGACAGCATTACTGAATATGGGAGCGTGTGTTTATACATCAGTRTTTTTAATACTGCATTGCAATGACAGGTGTGGGGTGTCCCTTCAGAAGAAAGCAGGGTTGGTGTGCTCTATAATACAGCGCTTGCAATGTCGTTTAACAAATCGCAGAGCATCCACAGAGACCTCGCAGTCCTGCACGTTCAACATCTGCAGGTCAAAACAGTTGGCAGCCACAATCTGCAGGCCCTGCCCCGTGATGCTCTCGCAGGACTTCAGGCTCAGGCGCTTYAGGTTGAAGCAGTTGAGGGCGAGGAACTCCAGGCCGGTGTCAGAGACCAGCGGGCACTTGCCGATGTCCAGGGATTTGAGTTTTGTGCAATTCTTGGCGAGGTACTCCACGCCGTGGTCCGTGATGCCCTCGCAGCCCCGCGCATTGAGGTAGCGCAGCTTGCCGCAGTACTTGGCGATGTATCGGATGCCCACGTCCGTGATGCGGCCGCAGTGAGCGATGCTCAGGTAGCGCAGGCGCGACTCCAGCTTGGCCACCTCGCGCATGCCGAAGTCGCTGACGAAGCGGCAGTCGCTGACGCTCAGCTCCTTGATGGACGTGCAGTAGATCATCAGGTAGCGCAGGCCCTCGTCGGTGATGCGCACGCAGCGGCGCAGGTACAGGTGCGTGAGCTGGGTGCAGTGGGCGGCGATGGTGTGCAGCCCCTCGTCCTCCAGCACRAAGCAGTCCGTCATGTCCAGGTAGCGGATGGAGATTTGCTTCCCGTGCAAGGGAGACAGCTTGATGGAGGCTTCGCGGGTCAAACTGATGCACGTCACTTTGGAGCAGCCTAAGAGGGGAAACACAGTGAGTTTAAGCGAGCAGCAAAAACAAATCACACAGCAGGACCAGGTTATGGAATGGTGTGCTGGACATGATGAAGGTATCCTYGTGTTGCAAGAGCAGAATCACCCTGACCGACTGTTCTGATTTGTRTGCTGAGTCCCCMCACCAGAGAAACAATAAATTCCACYRGAGTYAGCGASGTTGCTTTCAGATTGTGAGCCCTGGAAAGCAAAGGACTGATTTTGTCCATACCCCAAATGTAAAATGGTGGTCCTGAGTCTATCTGGGGACAGCCTRTGACCTGTTAGTGCAATATGAACCCATAACAGCAACAGTTACAGTTAAAGGCTACTACGTGACAACCAATGCAGTTTTTTGATCAGTCACACTGCTGACTGGCTGAATTTGCAAACCAACATCAGAGGCTCTTTCACCATCCAAAGTCATTATAGAAAACACAACCCCGCTCCCTTTCCCCCCCTCCCCTGCCCCAAGCATTTGGAGAACAGATGTGAATCCAGCCCCAAGCCTGMAATGTGGGAAGGATGCAAAACTATGCCACAACCCTTTGCAGAAGGGTGGAGATTTGGATAACTTAAGGAGAATGGGGAGAATTAGTAGGAGCCAACAGACTGGTAAGGGTACACGAGGACATGGACAGACAAAGAAAAGGATTTTGTCCAATGAGAAAGTCTGGCCATGAATGGAGGTAACTASACTAGAGGAGAAACACCAGACCTTGAAAGAGAAGAACTAAATTAAAGGGAAAAACACACACAGACTTTCCCCATTTTTAACCTCCACTCATTGCATAGTGGAGAGTGAAAGCTTGTTTTGGAAAGTGTGGTTTCTGCTGCRCTGCAAACTGCCAGTCTTGGGCTTCTTAGGGAAATTCTTAAGCTGTGCCAAGTTCAGCTGGGCACTTTGTATTAGCATAGCTAGAAACAGCTGCAAGAAAGAAGGGAGAGTTTACCCATTAGTGATTAAGGCCCAAMAGTTTTAGCCATAAATGGCTACTCAGAGAAATTCTGCAGGTTATGCCACCAGGTAGAAATAAAAATACCTTTTCTGTATTGCTGGAACACTGGCCAAGCAGTATGAAATGACTTATAAAAAGTGGTGACCTTGGAGCTCCATGTATCAGAAACCCTGCAGAAATACTGTCTAGTGRAATTAAAGAGCATGATGATGCATGGAGACTGCCTCAAAAACTTACATGACCCAAAGCTATACCACTTGCTATTAGAGGTTGTCATTCAGAGGCTCAGTGGAAGTTATGAATTTGCTTCAGTTCTTAAAAGCTAAAAGGAAAAAAAATCATTTGAGATAACCATGTGGTCTCACASAAATGCTGTAAGAAGTGTGGGATATGGACTTGAAACCCTTTGCCACCTGCACCTAGATTTCTACATTCATCATTTAAATTTTTGCTGGATCTTTAATTTGGATTTCAAATTTAGTTGAACAGATGCAAAGTTTACCTAGGCCACACACAATTAAAGGGGCAAATTGCCCRCAGGTCATGCAGAATCAGGACCTTGAAGTATAACACTGTTTAACAAACATCTTAGAATTGAATGCTGTTTTCTCTTGAGTCTGTTTCAGATCCATCTATGCTCTGGAGCAACCTCTGAAAATACTTTTGCCTTCATGTAAGTACTATATACACACTCAGTAACACAAAGGATTTTTCTAAAGGGAAGCAGTACAATACTAATGGTGWAAAAAATTCACCTCTAGTACATTCTTTGAAGTAGGTGATACAAAATGCATGAAAGGAGTTACACAGAAGAAGCTGGCACCTAGGCAGAGTTCTGCTGCACCTGATGTAGCTGCTGCTGTTGCATTTGGCTGAGGTGGTTGCTGGATTAAGAAGTGAGTCTGGATATTTTATATTCTGACCAGAATTCAATTTTAAATCCAGTTTAGTGAGAATGATGCATCCACGAGGCCAAGGAGAACATTCTTTCTGCTGAGAGTCCAAGAAGGTTTAAYGACCGAAATTTGAAAGTGAATGGGTCACAAGTCTCACAGCAGGGCTGGAGTCACATGTATCAGTTGTGCCATCACTGTTTTGTCAAGCTCAGCATTGCCATGTCTACTTTCCTTGGCTACACTGTAAAAYATTTCATGGGAAAGATATTCAAATGGGTTTCACAGAAAAGAGTCCACGCTGACACAGAACKGACTGATTTTTAGGCAAAATGACAGGTTCCTGGGTCTGCAACAATTTTTCTGTCCTAAATAACACAAAATGTAGAAATAAAGGTCTTGTAACAAGATTTTCCATAAAGTAAGTATAACTGATTTCTAAATGGGAGGAGAAACGTCCAAACAGACTGAGCAACATATTGGCTAGAGTGTTAGATAATAACTTGTAGTCAGGCTCAACCAATTCCTAGCAATATCTCAGGCCTCCCCACAAAGTGGATGCTGACAGTGACAGAACTTACACTGTGGAAAGCTCCTACAGTTAATACAAACATCTGGTTTTGACATTAAAGATTTTGGTTAAGTTTTTGCTGCCAAGTAGCCATCCAAGGGGGAAAAGGATTCAACTAGATGTACAAATGTGAACTGGGGTTTAATTAACTAGCAACTAGCAKCATCCCCCAATACACACCCCCACATCCTCTTGCTCAGTATGGAAMCAAACCAGTGAACACTGGTCCTAAGAATTCTTTGAGCATGTAGGTGCAAGCCTTGTCCTTGTAACTAAGGAGAGAAGCAGGGAAAATGGAACATGCTGTTTCCAAAACATGCTCCAAAATTACCCACATCACAATGAAAAGAAGTAGACTCAAAACAAGAGCCTGGAGACTGATTATCCTCAATTCATACAGTACATGCAGCTAAAGTGATATCTGAACCCAAACACCCTGACTTCTGAGCATGTTCCAAAAGAAGGATTTTTCCCTCACATGCTCCATAGAGAAAGAACAACCTAGGAAAAAAATTAAAATTACTTTCCTATCTCATTGATGAGACAAAATTGAAGGAAAACAGGTATTTTTTTGACCCTGCACACTTTATACAAAACTGATGAGCTCTTAGGGACAGACACTACCTTCTGGAACTGAGAGTAAGAGGAGAGTAAAACCACAAATGACAACAGACTCCAAAAGAACCTGTTTCAAGACCTGSTATCATCTTTTCCTTTTCCCTGCCTTTGAAAAAGTCACCTTAGTTTTATAGCTCATCCATAAATAAGAGCTGTGGACCAAAGCATTTCCAAACACCTACAAGCCCCCAGGTACAGTCAGGGTGTGAGCTCCAAAGCCCTAGGTCTAAATCACACAGGTACAAACATTTTCTCCTGGCACTGGAGATGCTTCAACCTGAGAGTGTGATTAGCAATCCAGAACTAATGTCAATGTGTACCRACAACAAAAGGAGACACCTACATGATTTTGCAGCCTTTATAATTAATATACAAGGCCATTATGAATAGACTCCTGTGGAGTTCTATAGACTCCTCATTACTTTGTAGTTTCAGAAAGCAATCACAAAAAGTTCATAATTCAGATTTATTGTTATTTGTTTTGATGCCTTCCATGACATTCTGCCATCCTAGGAATGGGGTGAGAGAGTTGGATAAATCAGCTTAAAAATATTTAAAAGGCAGAGAAAACAATGCAAATCRGTGTACACCAGATAGGCAGCCTTGGAAAAAGCATCTGGTACCAGTGACTTGATAGCATCTCTGTCTATCCCGTTGTTTAATCCCCTGTCTTCAGCCTGCTTGCAGCCCCTGGTACCTCTGTGATGGCAAATCTGGYTTGGCTGATTTATGATGGCATTAGACTGATAACAGATGAGATCACAAAGTAAATGTTGAGCAGCAAATTTACTTCAGTGCTCTGCTTGGCTGCATCCTYTCCATTAAGTACCAACCTATTTGCAGAGAGGAAATTCTGTGCAGCTGACCTTGGGAAAAAACATCTTGTTTCCCCAGAGCAGGCTTGAAGAAAATTGTCTAAAACATTTCTGCTGATCTAAACAACTGCAATGGCAGCTTAAAAAAAAAAAAAAAGGAAGAAAAGAGAAAAATGTCCAAGCTGGCTAAGTCTTGTTAAAATAGCGATGGCAACTATGGGACCTTGAAGTTTAGCTAGGGATGACAACTGATTAATACCCAGAAAAAAAGCCTAGCACTTAGTCTGAGCTCCTCCTCCACTTACCAGACTACAGACATATTTGTTACCTATATACAATCTATATATACATGTGTATGAAAAAGATAAAACAAATTTTGCTGAAGTAACTAAGCTTCACTACATGATGTAGCACTGACTGCAGCATGGGCCCTTCCATGGGTGCTTTGTGCAAAAATATGTAATAACTCCTCGTGCCATTTGAACAGGCCATCTCTACTAGCTCACTTCCTTTGGAAGAGGCCTGGCCACTCYAGAGGTGTTGCTGGCATTAGGGTCACTGAGGYTTTAGTGGTGCCTKYCTCACAGGTGCTCTGTTAGGAGACAGGCATTCCTACTTTGAAAGACAGCACAGAAAGGACAAGCGTGCAGTCATGGACTTTGACAAACATCAGAAGCACCTGTATTGGAACATTTCCTGTTACCTGACACATCCAGGTGTTCCAGGTTTGGGCACAGTGACACGACATCAAAGACTGCCTCRTTGGAGATGTTGTAACAGCCAGACACCTCCAGCCTCCGCAGTTCTGGGCAGCACTGGGCAATGGTGTAGAGTCCTCTGTCTGTGAGCCGCCTGCAGCCACTAACAATTACCGTCTCCAACATGAGACATACGTTGGGAGTATCCTGGCACAGCCTCCGGGTGAGCACTTTGAGGGCCCTGTCCACGTTGATTGTCTCGCCAGTCAGGCGAATAGTCCTCCAGAGGCGCGGGTCCCAGGCCAGGTTGTACCAGCGGCGGCACACGCGGGCGCAGCGGCACAGCTGGTTGGTGGGCAGGAAGGAGAAGATCTGGATCATGGAGTGGTCRGGCAGCCGGTCGATGTTGGCCTGCTCCTTCTGGTGCTTGGACGCCAGCCGGATGAGGGGATGGGTGAGGCGGGTCGGGGGCGGCGAGTGGACCATGGCCACGGTTTCCCCSGTGACTGAGGAGGAAGACGTCGATGAACCTCTGCCATTTTGGAACCCAGGGGAATTYGGCGGAAATATCAATGCGGGACTGGGTGTGCTGAGCGTGCGCATGCTCAGGTCGGAATCTGGAAGACAGAACACACAATTTCCATGAGCACTGTAYAGACACGGAGCCCTCTGCACAGCACAGCACCCTCCATTTGCTAATGGAGTATGATGGACTTCAGGAGTTTGTTGGGGATTAAGCAGTCACTTCCACCAGTCAGAGTGAGAAAACATACTTCAAAAGCCATGTGAGCAAAGGAGATGAGGCAGTTCTGAGTCCTGAAGAGGAGAGAGCAGTGGAAGAATTTTTTTTAAAATCCAAGGATTTTAATTCTTTATACTCTTAATTAAACACTGTAAGGAATTACTATGTTTGAGTCACAGGCTTTTTTTTTTGGCAGAAAGTAACTGTCCATAAACTTGGCCCAGCTGTGAGCTCTCAGGGGCAGAGAATGCTGTGGTCCTTCACATCTCAGCTCCTTCAGCCATGCAGCAGGAGGCCAAAAAAAAGCTCACAAGGCAAATGCTGCTTCCTTCACCAGATATGGGGAGATGGGAAAAGCTCAACTCCATACACTTATTTTCCATGTGTCATCAGACAAGTTAATTTCTCAGTCATGCAAACTGAAACTCAGAAGTTCAACCAAGAGCCCAGTGACTAGTTCCTCATGTGCACACAGAAAACACTCTTTTCCAACGGACTAAAGTGAACTTCAGTTGGATTGGAAAGAAAAAAAGAAAAAGAAAAGCAGCCCAGAAAAGTAACTGATGAAGAAACAGCATGCCTGGAAACTTGGAGAATTTTTAATCAATATTTACACACTTATTGCTAGGGCTATTTGTCACACTGGAAGCAGTCAACTCAACTCCCCTCCCCAAAACAATTTTCTACTTCTTTACCTTCAGTTCATTTTAGTGGCAAAAGTCAGGCACAAAATTTGAGATATTTTGTTACTAAGAAAGGTTACCTTTGCTGTAAGATTATTTCAACTGCGCTGACATTGCCTAAAAGTAATTTCCACTCCTGCTCCCAGTTTCTCCAAGAAAACCAAGTAAAAGACTGGAAGACAACTAAAATATAACTGATAATCAAGCAAATGCCATGGGCAATACATTCAGAGACTCTGAGGATATTTTAGCAGTATGCTAYACAACATACAACCAGTGTATGAGAGATGCATGCTGCTGCTGAGCACACTCCCTCCACTTCAGTAATGATCTCAAAAGAAATTCATTATAAAGGAAAGCACCACCCAGAAATTAACACAGTAACCACAATTTAGTGACCAGCAGAATAACAAGTTTCAGAGACAGACAATGTTTTTAGAGGACCAAGCTTTCCTCCACATCACATCTCCTGCTGTCACATCAATGTTCAGGCCTTTCAGGGAAGTGTACAAAGGCAGCCCCTTAAGTAACACTGACTGCAGCTGTGTGACTGTGACAGCACAGATAAACAAGATACAGCCAGAAATGCATTCAACAAACTTGTCCACACCTAGATTTGGGCAGAGTTTTTAAATTAAGTACATTTTTGGTGAATTTGATGGTTACACACAAACTTCCCTTCAAGCTTTTACTTAGCCCAGCACAGGCCTGCCCTGATCTCACTACCTACAACAACAGCAACCACAGGCCTGCATTTTCAGTGTGTCTGCAAGGGAAAGAGGCACAAACATTCAGCTGAAGAACTGAAGACACAAAGTCCAATGSCTTGCTTAAGATCACCTAGCTGAGTTGCAGAGAGATCAAAATCATCTTCTCACACCATGGAGGAAAAACCTGTACTACCCAGCTCCTTCCCYCTTCCTTTTCTGCATCTTGTTTTATTTAGAAACTCACTGTTTCAGCAAATGAAAGAACATTTTCCCCAAGGCTTCTGAGTTCGRGCTATGGCTATGTGGTCCTAACACAGGGATTTGTGTATTTATGAGCAGGAACAGTATCTTCATGCTGAGTGGGTTTTGCAGACACCCTGTTCCCTTTGAGACTTCCTAATACCCCCCTGGCAGCTATTGCAAATAATTGCATGGAGGAGTGTTATTTGTAAGTGTCTGGTATATGCTGGTATTTTAAAAATGAGATTTACAGCTGGAGAGAAAAAACCAACCAGCAGCAGCCAGGCTCCTGCAGACAAGCACTGACTCCACAGGCCTCTTAGGCAACAGTCCCTGAGATTAATTTTTGCAAGGACTTACCATATGTTTGACCTCCCTCACATTATCACCAAAACCAGKGACAGTGCCTGAAGCTAAACATGTGCAGAATATGTGGCAAAGCCTTTACTTTTTGCTCCTTTTTTGAGATTTTAATACAAGAATGTTTCCAATATAAAAGCATATACATATTTTTTCCCAAGTGCTGGATGTATCTTCTACTATTACATGTATTTGATATTGTCAGTTCTTCTCTTTTTACTTTTTCATTTGCTTTGGGCCTTTTCCTAGGTTGATTGTTGGTTGTTTTACACAAACCAGAACAAAAAGGAAAACAAAATGATATAAATAAAAAACCACAGAACAAACACTCGTTTTTAYTCCACAAAATAGAATTACAATCAGAAGCAAAAAGTTTAAATTATTAACATCTGCTTTAAACAATTTTTTAGTCCTGTGGGAATGAGTACCTTCTGTAAGCCACAGCATATTTGGAAAACATACTTTTTTACTCAGTTATCRTTAAAAACACCTTAAAATTTCTGTAGGGCTACAGTCTTAGTTAGTTTCCATTTCTATTTAAGTATAAAAAAAACTTTTCATACTCCATGATTCTCCCTCTCTTCCCCTGGTGAGCAGTGCTCCAAGCTAATATGGCTAATCACTGCTTTTGGATCAGACGTGGCATTCCTTCATCACTCCTGGGCACTGTGAATAATCAATACCTTGGACATTCTGAGTGCACAATGAATTACTAATATGTGTTTTTTAACTTAGACTTGGAGCTAAAAAAGGCCTGACCTTCTGTTTTATGTGCATGCTCTGTGCTTCGTGCTCTCTTAATTCTCTCATTAGTATAGCAGTTCCAGATGTGCATCCTGTATTTCCTTTCCCTTCAGTCCTGAAGGTGCATCATGTGAAACTTGCTCCCTCCATCCTTGGGCCATGGACTTCCAGACAGACACACACACATGCACACTGCCTCCCCTCCACAAAGTACTGYGGAAAAAGACTGTAGTGTTGTCACTGTGTTTAAAAAAGGGAGTTGTGAGCACATTACTGCTCTGTTGAGCCATAATGCAACATGCTCTCAGACAGGAATTTTGCTGGTAGCTCAGCTGAACTCCACACAGAGGTATTCCTGCTTACTGTTTGCTGTACACCCCTAAGGGGAAACAAAAAAAAAGAAAAAAAAAGCAGGTGAGTCCAGGAGTCTTATTGCCAGGAAAAACTTGGAAAGCTTTTTGCTAGCATTTGAAACTTCAGCAAAACCCTTGGTCTACTGTACATTTTCCAGACTTTTCTAATGTTGTTGGGAGGGGCTTCCTATAGCACTATCTCAGCCTCTTGGAGTTTCCTTCGAATTTTGTTCTTCACCATTTACTGAGWGCTAGCCAACAGGCCAGGGCAGTCTGAGAAAGAGCAGCTTAATGAGTGTAACATTAATAAACACATTCAGCTCTCATTACACATCTTTATACACACACGCGCCCTGTACAAGCCTTTCTCTTGTAAACCAAGTTGTTTACAAGCCAGAAATGCAACTTTAAATTTGGTGATCTTAGAAAGTAAAAGCAAATTAGAAAGCAGCCCTGCAGCTCCCTCTCTAGAACCTCTTTTGCCCCTTTGCYTCCAATCTTCTGTGCAAGATGCCTTTTATTAAAGCTTTGATCAARCCCTGAAAGTTGTTTGTTGATGAAAGACAAGATTTCTTAACAATCTTTAAAGAAATCTCAAAAGATGCGTGCCAGAAACAGAACCATAAAAGCTGACACAGAGGGAGAAAATGCACTAGAGGGAGTTTTCTTTATTCCACTAGGAATCTGGTTTATTTCAAAGGATTCTTTCACCCCAGTTTGTCTCCCAATTAATACATACATCTGGGAACAAAAAACCTTTAAATATATAAGATTTAAGCCAAGATCTAGTCTCCATTCCTTCTGGCATGGACAATACTATGCAGTCTCTGATTTCAGAACCACAGAGAGAAAACAACGTTGTATTTCCTTTACTCCAGCAGTGCACACTAACACAGGACACTCGATGTCTGGATCCCAGTATGGACTTTTTAAGATTGGACCATTTTCCATGCTTAAGGCAGGACTCCATTCATTCACACCTTCCACTCTGGCATTGTGAATGAGTCTATTTTTGAAATGAATACTATATTGAGTTCTTCAAGCTAACAAAATTAAAATGATAATTTTGAAAATATCACTCAAACTTCAGATTCTTGCCTGACAACTGAACAGGATCCTCCATGTTGATCTCCTGTCATCACTGACGTTTTTAGCAAAACTAAGGCAAGAAATAAACCAAATTGTGTTCAAGCTCTGAAAAAGTCAGTATAGCTGAGAAAAATGAAAAGCAATTGTCATTTCTGTAAACACTAGCTACAGAGTAATGTGCACAAGACGCATTTACACAGAGTGCCAAAACCTCACCGACAGCATCATTTCAATAAGTGTTGTGTAGATATAACATATTTTACTAAGCACAATGTGGGTATGGACTTCACATTGTTACCACAGTACCATCAACCTCAGACATGCCAAGTAAGTACTCCTTTTAAAGAGACCGGGGGAAATCAGACCTTAATGGTTGTAGCAGCTACAATCAAAGGTGCAAAGGGGAACAGAGGCTTCTACAGGGGATACAATGTGGGCTGATTCAAGGAGAGCCTTGTGAATTTGACTGGCAGATTTGAAATRTGGCTCTGTGCCCTTAGATGAGAGTAGGAAAATGAGTTAGCTAGGACAGCAGGCTACAGCACACCCTTTTCCTTCCCAAGGCCCTGGGTATGGACAAAATCCCAGAAACAGTGATACCTACAGGAAAAAAAAGAAAAAAAAAAAAAGCATCTTCCACATCACAAACATCCTCAGGCATTTCTCTCAGGATAAGTTACCCTACTGACCTTGGTTCCTCCCAGTCCCAGGAGGCTGGGAGGAACTGGAGAGTCTGAGATAGCAAAGAGGCAGCTGGAACAAAACTCACATGCAAACTTGTGTGAGGCTGCAGCGGTCCAGAATGCCAGAAGGAAAGGCTTGCCCAGTGGAGATACCTACACGATTTTGTAGCCTTTTACAATGAAGAATGTACACATTGAGTTGGATGAGCTCTCTCATCTCYCTCCAAGAACTCTAAGTACACCTAAGCCATCTCTGATGTGCATGCCTGCCTTGTTTTTAACTAAGGGCAGTTACTATTCAGCTCACTGAGGTTCCTGTTCCAGTGTTGTCACGGTATCAAGTTTCTAAGTTTTTCTTCTTATTTGGCTCATATAAGAAACTGTTTCTTGCCCCTCTCCTTGTGCTTGTGAAGAATGTGAGGTCTTCACTCTCCCTGTAAGGATTTCTTGCATGCATTCGCCTTTCTTTTTATTAGTCATGTTACTAATGTTCCCAGCTTCTTCTRTCTTTTCCTTTACATTTTCTCCTATCTGTCTGTTTTTCTCCTAAAGTGCAATGCTCCGAACTGAGCACCACACACCACCCAACCTCACCAGCAGTGGTGAAAGAGGAGTCTTTTGCACCCATATTTCATGGAAACCACATTCTCAACCTTCCAGATTCAACAGTCTCAGAAGGCTGATATAGTTTCACTATGTGACTCAAGACAATGTTGGGATTCCCATGTGCCATACAGCACCTAGATATTTATTTTGCTCCCCTGTGTTTATACAATGAATTAATCATCCCTACACCTGTCTCCTTAGAGAATGCTATGTTTTCTCTCTCCTTAATCTACTTTTTCAAAAGTATTTTGAGTACTGAGCAACCTTCTCAAAGTGTGTTGTTAGTTTTCAGTTTTCCAAATACCTTGCASCTCCAGGGCCATAAATTTTAACCCATTTCTCCAGATATTGGTAATTTTGTGTCTCAATTCAATTGAAAAAGATGATTCCTAGAGAGAAATGGAAAGTCTGGCAACCTGCTAACAATTATTGTAAGGTAACACTAAGGTTGTGGATTTAATCCCTCTATGGGCCATTCACTCAAGAGCTGGACTCAATGGTCCTTGTGGGTCCCTTCCAAATCAGCACATTGTGACATTTCTAAAGGGTTCCTCCTGAAACATCTTCACAGCTGACAAATACTCAGAGATAACTACACAAAATACTATTCCTCTTCAGTGCCCACCTTATCATGCTCTTGTTTACTCCATATTTCACCATCTTATTTCCAATACACACATCCTTCCCAAAAGTCCAAATAAACCTGAGACAGGTTACAGCTACTGCTTCCCTCTCACCAGACAATTTATTTTTGCCAAAACAGAAAACTTCATGGAAAACTGAGGTCAAAGGAAAAAAACACTTTGGCAAAAGTGAAAACTCATTTTTTATCCTGCAAGATCTTGTCAGTCATGCAATTCTCATTTTGAGAGCAAAGACCTGTGGCAGAGCTCAATWTATCAGTGTAATAATAAGCAACCTTGGAGCTCACAAAGTAATCACATCCACATGGTCTTGGAAGGAACAGTTCCACAGAACTTGAAATAATCTTTTATGGTTTTTAAAGACCTCCTTTAAAATGTAATAAGAAACTGTACCTATTGTATAAGACTAGAGGCATTGTGGGAGAGGACTATGTTAAMTAAAATCTGTAGCCATTTCACAGCAATTTCTGTGTGACACTTTACACCTTGGATTATACTGGTGTAACTTCCCTGTGATGTTGAGCTCCAGTTTTCTTTAGCCCATAAACTACTGCACATACATTTGGAGACCTGATCTTGCATTCCTGGCATACTCATAATAGATGCTTAAAGTCAAACAGCATTGCAAGTGAAGTAATCATTACAGTTTTATTAAGCAAATAATTCTTCCTYGCAATGTATTTGTCAAAAGCTGGAACTAATTTCCCCCCTACTGACTTTGTCCCCTGCCACTTGGCAGGAATTAATTTTATCCCCATATTTTTGAACAGAGCTAAAAATACAAAGACTGAGGGGCAGGAAAAGCAAAAAAAGTAATTCACTCTTAGTTTAGGAAGTCAAAGCATYTTAATTCAGCATTCAGTACCACTGATGATACTAGCACATCAGCTTTGAGGAAAGGGCTTCACAGTGCATCATTGCAGGGAATTACACAGAGATGGACTGGAAGGTGCATTTTTTCCATGTTCAGTAAGTATGTATCCCAAAAAGAATTCCACACATGCTTAAATACAAGCTCTATTTAAATCCTTCAGGTCAGATGTTCTCCTAACTCTTTATGGGATGCCAGGGAGCTCCTTCAGCTGAGCTAGTTTATATTTACATTAGCAAGGAGTGCAGCCCAGAAAATGGAGTTCTATGGAGCAAAACTAATATTGCTGAAAACCCAACATCCACAGGCCTGGGAAGTGGATGTTATTTTTTTGCCAATATTTAATTTAACCCCCACCCCTGAATGCTCAGTAGGGGTTGCCTTTGGTGCTTTAGGTGTAATGCCGGAACATATTTTTTTGCTTTAGTTTTGCCTGAGTATAACTGGGCTCATACACTTTGTGGTGGTTACTAAAGCAGAGTAAGAAGAGGCATTTCAAAAGGGAACTTTGGACTTGAACAAAAATGCTAATGCAGATAAACTCATCAAAAGGAGCCCCTCCAAATCGTGAGTTATCATCTCCCAACTGATTTCACACCACTTTGAGGAGAGGCATCCTGTGCCCTGCTGGATCTTSAGGGCTGGATTATCAGTGGACCAGACATGTTGCATTTCATCATCCCCCATTCTCAGGATTATTTCACCTACGGGGATCCATGCTGTCCAATGCACTGCTCTGAAATGTGCAAACCAAAGGTAGTTAAAATGAAAATAATCATTTTGCAAGATGCCTATAAAATAAGCATCTTCAASATCCTTCTATATAAAGGTTTAAATAAGTCAACAAAGAGATAGGARGTTTGCTTAATTTAAAATAATTTAATCAAAAATCCTGCCATCATCTCTCTCTCTTCTCCTTGTAAGTTTGACAGCCTCAATTAACMCAGGAACACCATCCTGGTGAATACAAAAAAAACCTTCCCAATTTATGCAGAGAATGACTTGCTCCAGTGAAATGGGCTTACAACTATAACCTGCCTTTTCTTTGAGTTACTCTAACATGCTCCAAGGTCAAAATTTTGTCAGGTAAAACATTTTTCCACCTGACAGGAAAACATCTACATTACTGTCTTCCAATTTTTAAATCTATTTATTTTTCATTTAATACCAAGTTTACATAAATGTAGAGAAGATGAGTGCACACTGCTTGATRGCAGCTCTCAAGCTACACATACATAGCCAGAACCAGTCACTTAGAATAACACTGAGATGGGACAAACAGATCCTACTCTGTCTATGAATGATAAATACTCAGTTTGTCTTAATGCAAAATGAATCTTTGAAATTTATATAGAAAACTGGAACAACTGCTTAATTGCTCCCAACTTCAAAATGCAGAAATCCAGTCAGCTGCTCCAGACAATTGTAGCTGTTCCACTATTTCGCCTTTCCAAAATGGGAGAATTTAGAATAAAATATGTATCAATTTACATTAYTACAAAACTTCARGATAAGTTGCTGGAAGAAATTTATGGAAGATAAATATTTCCAAAATCCCCACTTCACGTGGATCAAAACCATGGGGACCTGCAGAATTCTGAAGTGGAATTCTGGTAGAGGTGTGTGACTCTAAACAGAAAATAATATACAAAGAAGAAGAAGGTTTGATTCTGGGAAAAGCTCACAATATAATCACTTTGTTGTGTAATCAAGAGGACTTGCACCCAGTTGGTAGCAAATGCTGCAGTAGACAAATAATTCCCTCAAGAATGACTGCTTTCAGCATATTTACCATAAAAAATTATTTGTGCAAAAGAACATTGTTTTTCATAATCAAATGTTGGCATTTTAAAAGCATKCAGCTCTCAGAAATTACTGACTTTAAAATTAACAGGGGATCCAGGATTTGACCTTCAAAACTGGAGAAACAAATGGTAAGCAATATGCTAAACAGAAGAATGAACAGTAATGAGAGATTTAAAGGCATAACATTGTGCTTCTCTCCTATCACTCAAGTTTAGATCCCAGAATCATAGAATGCTGATGGCTTGAAAGGGACCTTAAAGATCATCTAGATCCAATCCTTCTGCTGTGGGAGGGACAATTTCCACTAGAACAGATTGCCATCCAACTTGGCTTTGAACACTTCCAAGGATGGAACATSTACAGCTTCTCTGGGCAACCTGTTCCATTGCCTAATTACCCTCACAGTAAATAATTTCTTCTGTATATGTAATCTAAACCTACTCTTTTTGCACTTGGAAGCCATTTCCCCTTGTCCTGTCTCTATGTGCTCTTGTCTGTCTACAGATGCTAATGATGTATTAAACCAATGTAATTTAGAATAGTACAAATGTCCTTCCTAAAATAAATTCAGGYTTTCAAAATATTGTCTTTGCTGATAATTTGGAAAAGATAAACCTGAAAATTATAAGACAGARTTKTATACAGCACAAGAAGAGGCTTCTRGATTRAAAMTAAGAAAACAAACTCAAAACCCAATTGGTAAAGCCAATCCCAACTCACTTTGGTTCAGCCCAAGTTGTCCATGAGATGCCTGCAAGTGCCCACTTGGTGTCCCAGCTGATGAATTGTGTGTCAGAGCAGCAGACACATCCTTCTACCAGCTAAAGTACCAGTTTAATGTGATAATGAAACAGTAACAAATAATGCTGCCAGCAGACACGAGAACATAACCTTCATCTAAAAAAAATGCTTAATAAACTACCAGTGCTTAGTAAGTCACTGCTCACTCCAGGGTGAGTTTGGTGAGCTCTTTTCAGTCCTCTAGGAGAGTTACACTGAGGCAGTAACAGTTTTCCTGACCTTACAAATGAGATGTGTTTACTCCCAGACTCATGCTTTTGCAGACCAGGAGCCTCTCCTGCATCCATCTGTAGGATGCCCATGGAYTACAGAAAATCAGTAGAACTGTGCAAAGTGTAACTAAAGGCTGACCTGCAACACCTGCTCCTGATCAGCTCAGATCCACTTGCACCTCAGTTTTCAAAGTTTATTTTCTTTTCCAGGAATGAGATTTCTTCAAAAGCACCTGCCAGTATCCTGGCAAACACTCTTAGGTTTTGAGGGCAAATACCTCRTTTCCAGGGTTGCATCCCTCCTCCCTTCTGACCCATGGCCAAACTGAGAAAAACAAAGCCGGTCTCCAGGGCTTTTTGAAGCAATGGTAGAAAACTTCCCTTAATCCACATTTTTGCATTTCTTACAAAGCCACAGTGTTGCCACTACATGTACAGACAAAGGAAYGCATTCAGCAAAGAGTTGGCCAATTCCACAACAAATTACCTTTGGGACCTGGGTGAGAGGAACACTCTGGAGAGGATGAAAGAAAAGAAACATAGGCCTCCAAAGCAGAAACGCACAACACCAGCTCAATCTAACTTATCCAGCATCTCTCCARCAAAGATACATAAACCGAGGCTTTTTCATAATAAACACGCCCCGTTATGAGAGCTCTTGAGTGACAGTGAGCAGTCCCCTCTTGTTACAAACACACACAACACACACACAACAACACACTGAGCAAGCACGTAGTGCTTATTCAGAACCACAAGGATTAAAATTTTGTTTATGGGAAATTTGGGAGTTAAGCTGGGAAAGAGACATTGCCACTGGCAGCTTTCTTCTGCTAGAAAAATGTAACTGGCTCAAGCCCAACTGCACTAAGTTACATGGATTCCTGACCACCAGTGTGAAGCAGTCCCAGACTGTGTCAAAACAGATGGTACTTATGAGTGCAAAAGCATTCAGAGGGCATTAGCCACCCTCTGAAACCCAGCCCTGCCGTCTGAGGTCCCAATTGCTGTGTCTGTGACTTGTGCTGTATAAACTGCAGATCGCTATTTATATGCAACAGCATATGGTACTGACATTTGAGGAGTATCAGATGTACATACAYGCAAGTAAATCAAGAATTCAGCACTCAGTATTTATGGCAACTTCAATAACTTCCCAGTCTACTGSATGCCACAATAAATAACTGCTTTATTGTGCATAAAATATAAACTGACTGTAATTATTTCTTTTCAATTAATTATGATTTCAATTTTCCGAAATGCGATAAACAAAATTATTCACTGACTCTTTCAATGTCACTTTGATTTCATTAATTCAAAATCAATGTGCAAAAAAAGAAAATGTGATGTTTATGTCTACACAATTGCTGAGTTATTATTCCAAGCAAGAACTCTGGCACTATCTAAATCTTTCAGTCTGTTTCGTGTTAACCTAAGCTAATTATTTAAAACATCATCACTAGCTCTATATGGAATGTTACACKTATCTTCAGATTTTATTATCACCAGCTTATAGCAGTATCTCAGGGAGTAGACTTAAGGACAGGACAGCAGCAAAAGCAGCATTTGGAATCAAGAAATATTAGACATTTTGACAAAGTAAGAGGAAGATGAAGAGAAAGGCCCTTATCTTCACAAAGCCCAACCTCTCTGTTGGTTCCCCTTTTCCCATGAGATCAGGGTGATCTCATGAATATGTATAYACACCTGACAGGAAGGTGTACAGGAGTACCTTCTAAATATAATTATTCTGTGTTTACCAACTCAATTGAATTTAACAACRCTCCTCTTTTCGAGGCCTTGCACAGAAGAACAAACTGTGCCTAACTAAAGCAAATCAAACCCTTGTGAAAACATCATAATAAACATGCTAATTCCCAAACTCTGAGTGGAAAGGTTAAGTGATCTTGACCTGTGCAGCTGAAGATCAAAAAGGACATGCTAATGCATGACCTCCACTGCATGTYGATAGAGGACAGAGGTGATGGAAAGGTTACTGTACTTGCAGAGCTATGTAAGAAGGAGCAGTAGCCAAGTTTGTCTAAGAGACAAAATTGTAGTTGAGGGTTAAAAATTATGACATAGTACATAATTAGGTCAAGGCATAGTGGGCTAGGACAGACCTCTAGAGCTTTCTGGGAAGCAGCAATATTAAAACAAACAAACAAACAAACAAACAAAACAAAAAACCCAAAACACAACAATAGAAGATTCAATCTATGAAGAAAATTCTGCTTTATGATGTTGTTTGCACAGGATAACCCAAGAATTTTCCCACCTTTTACCATCAGCCAGTCTGATTTGTTAGCCATCCTGGTCTTTCTAACACAGAGAAGTAAAACTCTTACTGGAAGGATTTGTCGGGGGCGGGGGGGGTGTGAAAAAATGAAGGAGTAATTGATGCTTATTTTCATCATTGGCATGGATACACATTTGGGGCTGAGAAGCAATTCCCTTGCTACAGCTTTTTCAAAGTTGTTTCAGTACACACTTTTACAGATTTTGTACTCCATTCATAAAACACAGACCATCCTCCATTTTGAAAGGAAAGAGGATGAAGTTCACTGCAATGCACACAATCCACAGGAGCATATTAAACTTTACTTATGTGTACTCCAATAAGTGTCCTGAACTTCAGTGAAATGCCTCAAGTTTTTTTTTTTTCTCACAAAACAATGACTATACCAAAGATCCTTGTAACTTACAACTTGAGTTTGAGACTCAGCATTCACTGGCCTCAGTTCTGAAACTCCTGAGCAGCACACTCACTCACTGCCAGTCTTCCTCCTGTAGAAAAATTAGCAAGTGCTCAACTTTTAAAAGAGTTGAGGCTACAGATTTCTTGGTGGGATGCAMTATGCTAAGCTTGGAGACAAGGACTACCAGAATTACTGAACTGGTGCTGAAATCCTATGAATCCACCCTCAGACCACTTCCAATTGAACTGACTCTTATCCTTATAAACCCTGCTTTAGAAGTGAGGCTGATGGACACAAAGCACAAGGGAAAGTTATAAATATTTCAGAGAGAGAAAAGCATTGTCCAACTGCTGTATTACCATTATATTTAAGGAGTGATGACAATGTTGTGTTTACAGGAAGTTGTGTGATGTAAATTAAGGTAGATCTAATGAGGCTTGGGTTCTAGAAAAGACATTGAACACTGTGCTACAGTTCCACTGGGTACTGAGGCTTCAGGTGGAGAMATTACAGCAATGACTTACTTCATCCTCTCCCTCTTAATTGCACAAGACTTCAAGCAGAACACTAATGCAAACAAAACAAAAAAAATTATAAAAATGTATTCCTAGCATTYTTCAGTATAATTTGGAAACTTGGAACACAGCCAATAAAGAGAGATCACAAAGTCGCATTTAAAAGCTTTAACTGAGAAGGTAAAAAGAAGTTTTATTAGGAACCATTTAGAAGCACATAGTGACTTCACATTTTCCAGCTCACTGAATTTACAAGTGAAGAGGCTGATGCTGTAGTACCTGGATGCCAAGTAGCTCCCAGGATGTGCAGAGTACCAGAGGCTACTGTAAGTTCAGAGCAGCCAGCATCTCACAGGATCACAACTCCTCTCACTACACACTAAATCTGAAACACTGCCAGGTTAGTTCACTCTCTCTTTTCTATTTGTGGCAAAGAGACTTTTATAACATCAGTAATTGCCTGGAAAGTATGGCCCTCATTTCATCATACTAAGTTACACTCCACTCATGCTGTAGTCACGACTATTTATAGCATGAACCATGTATAGGAACATGACACTGCAAAAGTGTCACTATGAGAAATGCTCAAGWAAGAAGTGAGATGAGATTACAAGCACTAATCTGCTATAATCCAGTTATACATTTATTTGCTCCATCATCTTCGTTCCATTTACAGAACACATGAACTGTCTGCAAGGCACTGATACTACTGGTATTACACACAATTCAGGAAAATACTTATGTAGCCCTGAGGGTGATACTAGTACAAAATGCTAAAGTTTTCACTTCACTATATTTAATATCATATCCAGTCTGGGAGACAGCAAAATCTGTTGCCAATTCCTGATCACSCTGTAGTTTGTGGGAATAGGTGTCTATATGACCTCTTGTTCAGTTTGGACTGACTGTTTTGACATGACACAAGRAAGGAAACAGAGGTGGTAAAAGCACTGTAGTAGAACATTTCAGTGGCACAAGTGCATGTGGTATGTCTACAAACTTATCTATACAAGGGCACTGAAGTCCTTCCATTTGAACCTCAGGAATTAAAATCCTTCCTAGGATCATCTCCACAACACATGGAATGGGTCTTTTGTTCACTGCCTGCTGAAATGGGATGTCTGTACATCAACCTGGAGATGGAAAACGAACTCTCCACCAACCTCCTTCTCATGTGACTTTTGCATACTTGAATTTTGCCACTGCAGAGTCAGGCTGTGATTTAACTTATCAAATCCTGGCACAAAAGTACACCTGGCACATACCTTACAGAAAGGTGTCTGTCAACAAAGGCTGAAGAGCAGAGCGCACGGACAGACTGTCCAGTTCACATGGAGCATCACCTCTTAAGGAACAAACCCTGGCATTCACCAGGGCCATCTCACCTTTTGAAGGAAAGACCTTACAAAGCTTTGAGATTACTGAAATGATGTAACAAACACATATGCTGCTGAAGTGATATTTGACTCGCAAGGCTTTTATGTCGATTTTGCAATTTCTATTTCATAAGCTCTGGAAGATGACAATACATTCCCAAGTGATCGGCTATGTTATAAACCAGCCAGAAACCATTTGAACACCACAAGAAGAAAAGGCTTTGGAGAAGCCACAAAGCCTCCAGCCAGAAGGGCTGGCCATTAAGCATGGCCATCTAGCTCTTCTTTGCTCTAAAACGCAGGTGGGAAGCCTGCCTAGAGACTGAGCCATGGTTCCTGTACACCTTAATGAAGCAGTTACTTCTCTTCATCATTTTTATATCTACAGCACTCACCAGTGATGCTACTGAGTCTTCTGTACAGACTATAATGAGTTTCATGCAAGTGAAGCCATATCTGGAGAACAATTCAGGCAGAATAAGTTATTTTTGCTGAGACTACAGCTGGCAGAGCCTGYCCCTTAGGCAAATTGCCTTGTAACAAAACAAAGCCTCATCTGTCTGCAGTACATTGCAGCAAGCTTGCCAGCCTTTCTCTGGACAGATATTTGCTCCTTGAAGGCAATTCAGATTTTTGTTTATAGAAAACCTCCAAACTTTCAAGAGCAGCAAGCARTCTCATCACACTTGAACGACATTCAGCAGCCTTGCTGTACACAAAGGTATGGGTGGAGGGTGTGCTTCTAGTCCCTGCCAATGCAGCAGCAGATTACTGAGCTCAAGAAAGTGAGATCTAGGTACAGATGGYGATGGCATGGCCCAGCCTTGGCAAATGGTCTGGGACACCACYTTTTAAGACAGAAATGTGAGTGAATCATTGGTGCTGTGCAGGTGTAAAAAGCACATAAAATCAGCTTGTGCTTCCCAATACTGATCGTGCTGAAATGCACGAAAGTCATCATCTCTAGCCAGTCACCTTAGCAATGAAGAAAATCATCATCTCCAGACAGAGCAGCTTCCTAGTCAGAGGCCAGGAGCTGCCTGCTTTCAGGCAGGCTGCTGCAGRCAAAGACCCACAGCTCATGGGTTGCACCCAAGCTCATGGGTGMTGCCTCACCAGCTGCAGGGAGCAGCACTGGGTTCCAGGAGGTGAGAGCACCCACATTTCCTGCAGGATATGGGTGCACTTCAGATGGGGAGAAGGGGGAGACTGTAACCCACACATGCTGGTAGAGTATGCGAGTGTACTTATGGAAGAGAGTCTATAACTTTTGGGGATTAATTACATGYTTTCTGTAAGTGCTTATTAACATTAATTCAGTGTTCATAGTTGTAATTTATCTGTGGCATTACTGGTACTGATCCCAAATGAGCAGTTCATTGACTACTGATTCAATTCATGCCATTATTAAACTGCTTTGATCCAAATTTTAGTTTAAGCTRTGTGAACTGAATAGCACTCCACTGCAACACATGTGATTCATCACTTGCTGCTGTTTGTTTCTGTTATACTTTTAAGGATGAGAAAACTGATTTGTATCAGGTGTTGACAAGAATTTCAAAATAAAGCTAGGGATTAAAGAGTGTTGTTTAACCAGCTGCAAMAAGCCATTGCTTAGAAAAGGTGTGGACAAACTCCAAAAGCARCCTAGATGTCACTGTGGATTTGTGGAGTACTGGTAGTGCTGTGTAGTGGAGCAACAGGGAGATGCAGAACACCTGCAATGAGGGATCATGTTCTGCCTTGGCAAGGACTGCAGCTGATTCAGACTCTGGTTTCTCCTGCAGGGAATCACAGCCTTGGTATAATCTAATTATCTCTCCATACATGTATGTGCATTATTTCCATATATAGCTACATTTGGCTGTACCTATAGGCAGTTTATATAATTACAGATGGCCAGAAATGAAACAGCAGCTTTGAGTTTTCCTACTAAGTATGGAAAGTAATGGAAACCACAGAAGTGCTACGACTGAAAAAAAAGCTCACCTTTCATTTATAAAAGTGTGYGCCAGGGCAAACTTAATAATATACACCTAATATAATTAGGGAACCAAATTAAAACAAATTAAATAATTAAAAACATTTTCTAGGGAAAGGTATCAGATTCCTTATGAGTAATATTCTAATCACACAATTAAACCATAATGAGTTTGCCCTATTAACTTTCTCTCTTTTCTTCTTTTTTGTGTTAAAGTATGTAAGATCATGAATTGGCATATTACAASAGATGAGTATGAAAAAAAGCCAAGCACTCAGTGACACAGTGGTAAGGACTATTTTTAAGCTGGGTCAAATTTAGCTTATTATGTTAAAATTAATTAAAAATTAATCAGGCAAGCCACAAAATATAGCTTTACAATAAAGGGCACTTGTAGAGGCTTCATCTGCTTTGTTTAAAATGGAGACACTTCATGATAGTACTGCTCAGAAAACAGATGGACACTGTTGGATGGAGCTGTAAACTTTAAGACAAGCTAACAAGATATTGTAACTTTAAGTGAAGTTTACACTGAAAGGGAAACAGTTTTTAGTGTGTGTCCAGCACATCCTTGGAACTCAAGCAGGCAATGGCCCTTCTCATTTTCCTGGGATTAACACTAGTTTGAACTGTAGCAACTTATGAGAGACACAACAGTAATATTACAGTTTTTTGCAGACTTGTACCAATTTTTAAATAAAATTCTCCCTTATTAAATGCTTATTCTCCTTATTGAACACTCTTTCAGCACAGTGGCAAAATAATAGGCATGGCAGACCATGAGAATGACTTTGGGCTGTACCAGGTGTTCAGGTGAGGAGCTGCAGCTTGAGGTGCAGCCCATGGGGATTCTGGGGATGCACCAATGCAGGACCAGAACTCCCAACTGTGGAAAACATAGAGCATGGCCCAAAGCTGGGGACACCTGCAGGTGTGGGAGACGTGCTGGGGAAATGGGACACTTTCCCATAYCATAGGAAGCATGGTGGTTTCAGAGGACACGAACACCGAGCTGCTGTCAGCTATGATGGTGTAAAAAGGGCTGCTGTTTCCACTCTTTTCCCTTTTTTGCACCCTCTGTTAAAACCCATAACTCCACTGCACAATATGATGTCAAAAATGTCATACAGATAATGATGAGTGGAGCCAGAGGGTGAAGCCAGACGTTTATTCTTATGTTGTAACCAATATAAACTGGATTAGGAAATTCAGTTTATATTTAATTGTGTATTTTAAAATAAGCCATAATAACCGTTTCACTAACATACAAGGAATTCAGAAGCTGTTGGATGTCTTGGCAACCTTGATGTAAATTCATATTCTGTTTCTTTGAAAATACTGTCTCCAAAAGAAACACTGCATCAAATGCATTGTTGAGACTTTGCTCAGCACATGTTTTGACATCTAGGCAGATCTYATGAGTCAGGGGGGTTGAGAAGCTCAAGCAACAGACCTGAYGCTGCTGCATCTGACAKWTTCACCACTGGGAGAAAGTAAATTGCCTGTCTTCTTTTGACAGGTGAACAAGAGATCTCAGSCACTTGGCTTCATGCTCCCCATCAGTACCCTCCAAGCTCTCCAGCTTCGGCCTGGGGCCAGCCAGGCAGGCAGCAGGGCTGAGCAGCCTCCTCTGCAGCTGGCACTGGGGTGCTCCTGGGGACATGGACTTTGAGAAACCCATGCTCTCAAAGGAGCTGATAGGCACCTAAACTACACCAGTCACCTGTGAGCATGCCACAGTATGACCTGCCCCCTGTGCTCCTCACCAAAGCACTGGCAGCTTACTTCTATCACACCTAATCAGTCATTTAGCAGCCCAAAAGCAAGCTCAGCCAGCCACAGAAGAGGTCACAGAACACACTCCTTCCTTGCAATTGCACATTCTGGTACCAGAGCATTAAAAGCAATTGAGGTTCACAGAAAGGCAGAAAAATTTATTTTCTCACAAGAAAATTACACATTGGCATGACCACGTGGTGCCACCAATCTGTATTAGGCATCCCATGAAGATCATGAAGAATATTTCATACTGCAACACATCTAAGATTTGTGCTCACGCAGCCATGCATCTTTCTTTGCCCTGAGGTCCCTCTACTTCTCTGAGCATTCAGATACAGTTGCTGAAATGCAACTTGTTTGTTTCCCAGCACCAGTAGTAAAGCCCATGCATCCTTCCTTGCACCTGCCAGCCCTCTGTCCTCTTCTGTTGACAGTTCTGCAGCACTTGTTTCAAAAATATCTTCCTTTTCAGATTTGTTTT